>JACERR010000195.1:0-63582 GCA_016760335.1 Gastrodia elata
TACTGCGCGAAAAGCGCTATCGCACGCTACAGCATAAAAAGTGCTACCGTGCGCTGTCGTGTGAAAAGCACTCTAGTACGATTCAGCGCCTGAAATTGCAAAATGCCAATAATTTCTTAAAAACTGCTTAATTTTGGGTGAAATGGCAAAAACTTCACAGTTTTGATATTTTAAGGTCCTTTAGACCTTAGTGGAACTGAATTATATCAAATGTGAACTTATTTTAACTGCGCACTGCCGCGGGAAAAGCGCTACCGCGCGCCGTTGTGCGAAAAGCGCTCCTCGCGCGCTGCCGCTTGAAAAGCGCTCCAGCGCGATTCAGTGCGCTGCAGCGCTTGAAATTGCAAAATTCCTAAAATTTTTTAAAAACTGCCTAGTTTTGGCCATTCAAGCCAAAACTAGGCTTGAATGGCCAAAACTTCACGGTGTTTGTATTTTAAGGTCCCTTGGACCCTAATGGGACTGAATTATATCAAATGTGTACCTATTTTAGCCGTGGGCCGCCGCGCAAAAAGCGCAATCGCGCGCTGCCACACGAGAAGGGCTCCAGTGCGATTCAGCGCGCTGCAGTGCCCGGAATTGCAGAATGCCAATAATTTCTTAAAAATTACTTAGTTTTATTGAAATGGCTAAAACTTCATGATTTTGGTATTTTAAGGTCCCTAGGACCCTAGTGGGACTGAATTATATCAAATGTGAACTTATTTTAACCGCACGCTACCGCGAGAAAAGCGCTTTCGCGCGCTGTCCCGCAAAAATTGCTCTAGCGCAATTCAGCACGCTGCAGCGCCTGAAATTGCAAAATGCCTAGAAGTTCTTAAAAACTGCACAGTTTTAACTGAAATGGCCAAAATTTCACGGTTTTGTATTTGAAGGTCCTTAGGACCCAAGTAGGACTGAATTATATCAAATGTGAACCTATTTTAGCCGTGCATTGTCGCGCAGAAAGCGCTACTACGTGCTGCAATGCAAAAAGCGCTCTCACGCGCTGCCACTCAAAAAGCGCTCCAGCGCGATTCAGCGCCCTGCAGCGCCTGAAATTGCAAAATGCCAATAATTTCTTAAAAACTGCCCAATTTTGCCTTGAATGGACAAAATTTAACGGTTTTGGTATTTTAAGGTCCCTTGGACCCTAGTGGCAGTGAATTATATCAAATGTGTACCTATTTTAGCAGCGCACCACCGCTCGAAAATCGCTCCAGCGCGATTCAGCGCGTTGCAGTGCTTGAAATTGCAAAATTCCTAGAATTTTTTAAAAATTGCCCAGTTTTGGCTTGAATGGCCAAAACTTCATGGTTTTTGTATTTTAAGGTCCCTTGGACCCTAGTAGGACTTAATTATATGAAATGTGTACCTATTTTAACCGCGTCGCCGCGGGAAAAGCGCTACTGCACGCTGCCACGCGAGAAGTGCTCCAGCGCGATTCAGCGCGCTGCAGCGCCCGGAATTGCAAAATGCCAATAATTTTTTAAAAACTGCTTAGTTTTGACTGAAATGGCTAAAACTTCACGGTTTTGGTATTTTAAGGACCCTAGTGGGACTGAGTTATATCAAATGTGAACTTATTTTAACCGCGCGCTACCGCGTGAAAGCGCTTCCGCGCGCTGCCGCGTGAAATTTGCTCTAGCGCAATTCAGCACGCTGCAGCGCCTGAAGTTGCAAAATTCTTAGAATTTCTTAAAAACTGCATAGTTTTAACTGAAATGACCAAAACTTCATGGTTTTGTATTTGAAGGTCCTTATGACCCAAGTAGGAGTGAATTATATCAAATGTGAACCTATTTTAGCCGTGCATTGCCGCGCAAAAAGCGCTCCCGCGCACTGCAACACAAAAAACGCTCTCGCACGCTGCCACTCAAAAAGCGCTCCAACGCGATTCAGCGCCCTGCAGCGCCTGAAATTGCAAAATGCTTAGAATTTCTTAAAAACAGCCCAATTTTGGCTGAAATGGCCAAAACTTCATGGTTTTTGTATTTGAAGGTCCCTTGGACCCTAGTGGGACTGAATTATATCAAATGTGAACCTATTTTAGCCGTGAGCTGCCGCGCGAAAAGCGTAATTGCGTGCTGCAACACGAAAAGGGCTTTCGCGCGCTGCCGCCCGTAAAGCGCTCCAGCGCGATTCAGCACGTTGCGACGCCTGAAATTGCAAAATGCATTGAATTTCTTATAAACTTCCCATTTTTGGCTTAAATGGCTAAAATTTCATAGTTTTGGTATTTTAAGGTGCCTAGGAGGACCCTAGTGGGATAGAATTATATCAAATTTGAACCTATTTTCGCCGTGCGTTGCCGTGCGAAAAGCGCTCCCGCGTGCTGCCGCTCGAAAAGCGCTCCCGCGTGCTTCCGCTCGTTAAAGCGCTACCGCACGTTGCCGCGCGAAAAGCGCTCCAGCGTGCTTTAGCACCTGAAATTGCCAAATACTTAGAATTTCTTAAAAACTGCTCAATTTTTACTGAAATGGCCAAAACTTCAAGGTTTTGGTATTTTAAGGTCCCTAAGACCCTAGCAGGACTGAATTATATCAAATGTGAACTTATTTTAGCCTTGCGGATAGCGCTTCCGCGCAAAAAGCGCTTCCGCGCAAAAAATGCTTCCGCACGAAAAGCGCTCCAGCGTGATTCAGCACGCTGTAGTCCTTGAAATTGCAAAATGCCTATAATTTCTTAAAAACTGCGCAGTTTTGGCTAAAATGGCTAAATTTTCACGGTTTTCGAATTTTAAGGTCCCTAGGACCCTAATGGGATAGAATTATATCAAATGTGAAGCTATTTTAGCCGTGCATTGCTGCACGAAAAGAGCTACTGCGCTTTGCAACATGAAAAGCGCTACAGCGCGATTCAACGAGCTGCAGCGCCTGAAATTGCAAAATGCTTAGAATTTCTTAAAAACTGCCTAGTTTTTACTGAAATGAACAAAATTTCATAGTTTTGGTATTTTAAGGTCCCTAGGACCCTAATGGACAGAATTATATCAAATGTGAACCTATTTTAGCCGCTCGCTGCTGCACGAAAAGCCCTGCCGAGCGAAAAGCGTTCCAGCGCGCTGCAGCGCCTGAAATTGCAAAATGCTTAGAATTTCTTAAAAACTACCCAGTTTTGCTTGAATAGCCAAAATTTCACTATCGCGCGCTGCTGCGCGAAAAGCCCTCTCGCACGCTACCTCGCGAAAAGCGCTCCAGCGCGATTCAGCGCGCTGTAGCTCTTGAAATTCCAAAATGCATATAGTTTCTTAAAAACTGCCTAGTTTTGGTTGAAATTGCCAAATTTGCACGGTTTTAGAATTTTAAGGTCCCTTAGACCCCAGTGGGACAGAATTATATCAAATGTGAACATATTTTAGTTGTGCGCTGCTGTGCGAAAAGCGCTACCGGGCTCTGCAGCGCGAAATGCGTAGCCGCGCGAAAAGCTCAGCCGTGCGAAAAGCACTCTAGTGCGATTTAGCGCGTTGCAGCTCCTGAAATTGCAAAATGCCCAGAATTTTTTAAAAACTGCCCAGTTTTGACTGAAATTGCCAAAAATTCCCGATTTTGTATTTTAAGGTCCTTAGGACTATATTGGGACTAAATTATATCAAATGTGAACCTATTTTAGTCGCGCATTGCCGCGCAAAAATAGCTACTGCGCGCTGCAGCGCAAAAAGCGCTCTCGCGCGCTGTCGCTCGAAAAGCGCTCCAGTGCGATTTAGCGTGCTCCAGCGCCTGAATTTGCAAAATGTTTAGGATTTCTTAAAAACTGCCCAGTTTTGGCTTGAATGGCCAAAAATTACCGGTTTTGGTATTTTGAGGTCCCTTTGACCCTAGTGGAACTGAATTATATCAAATGTGGAGCTATTTTAGCTACGCGTCACCGCACAAAAAGCACTACGGCGCAAATAGCGCGCCAGCGCGATTCAGCGCTCTGCAGCGCCTGAAATTCTAAAATGCCTACAATTTCTTAAAAACTGCCCAGTTTTGGCTAAAATGGCCAAAACTTCGTAGTTTTTGTATTTTAATGTCCCATGGACCCTGCGGGATGAAATTATATCAAATGTGAACCTATTTTAGCTGCCGCTCAAAAAGCGCCGCTGCTGGCTGCCGCGCTAAAAGCGCTCCCGCGCGCTGCGGTGCGAAAAGCGCTCTCTCGCGAATAGTGCTCCCGCGCGATTCAGCACGCTGCAGCGCCTGAAAATGTAAAATACCAAGAATTTATTAAAAACTGCTACTCGAAAAGCGCTACAGCGCGCTCCAGCGTTTTTGCAGCGCGCTGTAATGCCTGAAAATGCAAAATGCCCAGAATTCATTAAAAACTATGTAGTTTTGGCTAAAATGGCCAAAACTTTACGATTTTGGTATTCTTAGGTCCCTTTGACCCTAGTGGGACCGAATTATATTAAATGTGACCTTATTTTAGCCTCGCGCTATCGCGCTCTACAGTGCGAAAAGTGCTGTAGCGCTTGAAATTGCAAAATGCATATAATTTCTTATAAACTGCCCAGTTTTGGTTGAAATTGCCAAATTTTCATGGTTTTAGAATTTTAAGATCCCTAGGACCCTAGTGGGACAGAATTATATCAAATGTGAAATTATTTTAGCTGTGCGCTGCTGCACGAAAAGCGCTACTGCGCGAAAAGCGCAACTGCGCCAAAAGCGCTATCACGCTCCGCAGCACGAAAAGCGCTCCAGCGCAATTTAGCACTCTACAGCGCCTGAAATTACAAAATGCCAAGAATTTTTTAAAAACTGCCCATTTTTGACTGAAATTGCCAAAACTTCCCGATTTTGTAATTTAAGGTCCTTAGGACTATATTGGGACAGAATTATATCAAATGTGAACCTAATTTAGCCGCACATTGCCGCACAAAAATAGCTACCGCGCGCTGCAGCGCAAAAAGCGCTCTCGCGCGCTGCCGCTGGAAAAGCGCTCCAGCGCGATTTAGCGAACTGTAGCGCCTGAAATTGTAAAATGCTTAGAATTTCTTAAAACCTGCCCCGTTTTGGCTCGAATGGCCAAAATTTCACAGTTTTGGAATTTTAAGATCCCTTTGACCCTAATGGGACTGAATTATATCAAATCGCTACCGCGCGTTGCTGCGCAAAAAGTATTATAACGCGTTGTAAACGCCTGAAATTGCAAAAAACTTAGAATTCCTTAAAAATTGTGCAGTTTTGGCTGAAATAGCAAAAATTTCACGATTTTGGTATTTTAAGGTCCATTGGACCATAGTGGGACTGAATTATATCAATTGTGAACCGATTTTAGCCGCGCGCTGTCGTGCGAAAAGCGCTATCACGCGCTGCAGCACGAAAAGTGCTATCGCGACTGCCTCGCGAAAAGTGCATCAGCGTGTTTCAGCGCGCTGCAGTGTCAGAAATTGCAAAATGCCATCGCGCGCTGTGAACTTATTTTAAATGTGAACTTATTTTAACTGCGCGCTGCAGCACGAAAAGTGCTATCGCGCGCTGCCACGTGAAAAGGGCTCCAACGAGATTCAGCACGCTGCAGCGCCTAAAATTGTAAAATCCCAATAATTTCTAAAAAACTGCTTAGTTTTGGCTGAAATGTCTAAAACTTCACGGTTTTGGTATTTTAAGGTCCCTTGGACCAGAGTGGGACTGAATTATATCAAATGTGAACTTATTTTAGCCACGCGTTATCGCGCGAAAAGCACTACTGTGCGCTGCTGCGCGACAAGCGCTCTCGCGCTCCACCGAGCGAAAAGCGCTCCAGCGCGATTCAGCGTGCTGCAGCGCCTGAAATTGCAAAATGCCAAAAATTTCTTAAAAACTATCCAGTTTTGGTTGAAATGGTCAAAATTTCCTAATTTTGGTATTTTAAGGTCCCTAGTGGGATTGAATTATATCAAATGTGAACCTATTTTAGCCGCGCGAAAAGCGCTACCGTGTGCTGCAGCGTGAAAAGCGCTCCCACGTGCTACCAATCGAAAAGCGCTCCAGCGCGATTTAGCGCGCTGCAGTGCCTGAAATTGCAGAATGCCTAGAATTTCTTAAAAACCAGTGGGACTGAATTATATCAAATGTGAACTTATTTTAGCCGCGCGTTACCGCGCGAAAAGGGCTACTGTGCACTGCCGCGTGACAAGCGCTCTCGCGCGCCACCGAGCGAAAAGCGCTCCAGTACGATTCAGCACGCTGCAGCGCCTGAAATTGCAAAATACCTAAAATTCTTAAAAACTGCCCAGTTTTGGCTGAAATGGCCAAAATTTCCCAGTTTTGGTATTTTAAGGTCCCTAGTGAGACTGAATTATATCAAATGTGAACCTATTTTAGCCGCGCAAAAAGCGCTACCGTGTGCTGCAGCGCGAAAAGCGCTCTCGTGCGCTACCACTCAAAAAGCGCTTCAGCACGATTCAGCGCGCTATAGTGCCTGAAATTTCATAATGCCTAGATTTTCTTAAAAACTAGTGGGACTCAATTATATCAAATGTGAACTTATTTTAGCCGCGCGTTACGGCGCAAAAAGCGCTACTAGGCACTGCTGCGCGAAAGGCGCTACCGTGTACGGCAGCGCGAAATTTGCCAAATGCCTTGAATATCTCGAAAACTATCGAGCTTTGGATGAAATGACCAAAATTTCATGGTTTTGGTATTTGAATGTCCCCACGACCCCAGTGGGAAGAATTATATCAAATGTGAACCTATTTTAGCCGCGCGCTGCTGCGCAAAAAGTGCTACTGTGCGCCGTAGCGCGAAAAGCGCAACCGCGTGCCACCACGCGAAAAGCGCTCCAGCGCGATTCAGTGCGCTACAGCACCTGAAATTGCAAAATGCCTAGAATTTCTTAAAAACTGCCCAGTTTTGGTTGAAATGACCAAAATTTTACAGTTTTTGTATTTTGAGGTCCCTAGGACCCTAGTGGGACTGAATTATATCAAAGGTGAACCTATTTTAGCTGCGGGCTGCCGCGCAAAAGGTGTTACCGCACGCTGCCGCACGAAAAGCGCTCCAGCGCGATTCAGCGCGCTGCCGCGCGAAAAGCGCTCCAGCGCGATTCAGCGCGCTGCAGCAACTGAAATTGCAAAATACTAAGAATTTCTTAAAAATTGCTTAGTTTTGGCTGAAATGGATAAAACTTCATGGTTTTGGTATTTTAAGGTCCCATGGACCCTAGTGAGACTGAATTATATCAAATGTGAACTTATTTTAACTGCGCGTTACTGCACGAAAAGCGCTACTGCACGTTGCCGCGTGAAAGGCGCTACCGCGTCCTGCAGCGCAAAATGCGCTCTAGCGTGATTCAGCGCCTTGCGGCGCCCAAAATTGCAAAATGTCTTGAATTTCTTGAAAACTGCCCAGTTTTGGCTGAAATGGCTAAAATTTCATGGTTCTGGTATTTTAAGGTCCCTAGGACCCTAGTGAACAGAATTATATCAAATGTGAACCTATTATAGCCGCGCTCTGCTGTGCAAAAAGCGCTGCTGCGCGCAAAGCGCCCTAGCGCGCTGCAGCGCTTGAAATTGCAAAATGCCTAGAATTTCTTAAAAACTAGCCGGTTTTGGCTTAATGGCTAAAATTTCACGGTTTTAGTATTTAAAGGTCTCTTGGACCTTAGTGGGACTAAATTATATCAAATTTGAACCTATTTTAGCCGAGCGCCGCCGCGCGTAAAGCGCTATCGCGTGCTGCAGTAAGAAAAGCGCTCTATCGCGATTCAGCGCGCTGGAAAGTCGCCCCAGCGCGATTCAGGGCGCTACAGCGCCTGAAATTGCAAAATGCCAAGAATTTCTTAAAAACTTCTTAGTTTTGGCTGAAATGGCCAAACTTTTATGGTTTTGGTATTTTAAGGTCCCTTGGACCATAGTGGGACTGAATTATATCAAATGTGAACTTATTTTAGCCGCACGTTACTGCACGAAAAGCGCTACTGCGTGCTGCCGTACGAAAGGAGCTATCGCATACTGCAGCGCGAAAAGCTTAGCAGCGCGATTCATCGTGCTGCGGCACCTGAAATTGCAAAATGCCTTGAATTTATTAAAAACTGCCCAGTTTTGGCAGAAATGGCCAAAATTTTATTGTTTTGGGATTTTAAGGTCCCTAGGACCCTAGTGGACTGAATTATATCAAAGGTGAACCTATTTTAGCCGGCTGCTACAGCGCTTGAAGTGACAAAATGCCTATAATTTCTTAAAAACTACCCAGTTTTGGCTCGAATGGACAAAATTTCACGGTTTTTGTATTTTAGGGTCCCTTTGATCCTAGTGGGACTGAATTATATCAAATGTGTACCTATTTTAGCTGCGCACGGCCGCGTGTAAGGCGCTACCGCGCGCTGCAGCGCGAAAAGCCCTCAATCGCGATTCAGCACGCTGTAGCCCCTGAAATTGCAAAATGCCTATAAATTCTTAAAAACTACCCAGTGTTAGCTGAAATGTCCAAAATTTCATGATTTTTGTATATTAAGGTCCCTAGGACCCTAGCGGGACATAATTATATCAAATGGGAACCTATTTTAGTCATGCGCTGCTGCACGAAAAGTGCTACCGTGCGCTGCAGCGTGAAAAGCGCTACCGCGCACTGCCGTGCGAAAAACGCTCTAGTGCGATGCAGCGCCTGAAATTGCAAAATGCCTAGAATTTCTTAAAAACTACCCAGTTTTCGCTTGAATGGCCAAAATTTCACGGTTTGGGTATTTTAAGTTCCCTTTGACCAAAGTGGGACTGAATTATATCAAATGTGAACCTATTTTAGCCGCGCGCGGCCGCGTGAAAACTGCTACCGCGCGCTGTAGCGCGAAAAGCGCTCCAGCGTGCTGAAGTGCCTGAAATTGTAAAATGCCTAAAATTTCATAAAAGCTATTCAATTTTGGCTTAAATGGCCAAAATTTCACAATTATTATATTTTAAGGTTCCTTGGACCATAGGGGTCTGAATTATATCAATTGTGTAACTATTTTAGCCGTGCGCCGCTGCGTAAATAGCGGTGCCGCGCACTGTAGCGCGAAAAGTGCTACTGCGCGCTGCCGTGCGAAAAGCGCTACAGTGCGCTGCATCGCCTGAAATTGCAAAATATAAAGAATTTCTAAAAAACTGTTTAGTTTTGGCTGAAGTGACCAAAACTACACGGTTTTGGTTTTTTAAGGTCCCTTGGACCCTAATGGGACTAAATTTTATCAAATATGAACGTATTTTAGCCGCGTGTTGCGGCGCGAAAGGTGCTACCGTGCGCTGCCGCGTGAAAAGCCCTACCGCGCACTACAGCGCAAAAAACGCTACTACGCGAAAATCGCTTTAGCGCGATTCAGCGAGCTGCAGTGCCTGAAATTGCAAAATGCTTAGAATTTGCTTAAAACTGCCCAGTTTTGATTGATATGGCCAAAATTTTATGGTTTTGGAATTTTAAGGTCCCTAGGCCCCTAGTGGGATAGAATTATGTTAAATGTGAACCTATTTTAGCCACATGCTGCCGCGCAAAAAGCACTACCGCGCGCTGCCGTACGAAAAGCGCTCCAGCGCGATTCAGCGCGTTGCAGCGCCTGAAATTACAAAATTCTAAGAATTTCTTAAAAACTACTTAGTTTTAGCTGAAATGGCCAAAACTTCACAGTTTTGGTATTTTAAGGTGCCTAGGAACCTAGTGGGACAGAATTATATTTAATTTGAACCTATTTTAGCCGCGCGCTGTCGCGTGAAAAGAGCTATCGCGCGCTACAACGCGATTCAACGCGCTGCAGCGCCTGAAATTGCAAAATGATTAGAATTTCTTAAAAACGCCCAGTTTTGGCTGAAATAGCTAAAACTTCACGGTTTTGGGATGTTAAGGTCCGTAGGACCCTAGTAGGACTGAATTATATCAAATGTGAACTTATTGTAGCCACGCGCTAGAGGATGAAAAGCGCTACCGCGCGAAAAGCGCTACCGCGCGAAAAGCGCTACCGAGCACTGCAGCACGAAAAGCGCGACCACGCGTTGCTGCTCGAAAAGCGCTCTAGTGCGATTCAGTGCCCTTCAGCGCCTGAAATTGCAAAATGCCTAGAATTTCTTAAAAGCTGCTCAGTTTTTCCTAAAATGGCCAAAACTTCACGGATTTGGTATTTTAAGGTCCCTAAGGCCCTAGCGGGACTGAATTATATCAAATGTCTACCTATTTAGCCACGCACGGCTGGGCGAAAAGTGCTACCATGCGAAAAGTGCTCCAACATGATTCAGCGCGCTGTAGCGCCTGAAATTGCAAAATGATTATAATTTCCTAAAAACTGCCCAGTTTTGGCTGAAATGGCTAAAACTTCACGGTTTTGATATTTTAAGGTCCGTAGGGACCATAGTGGGACTGAATTATATCGCATGTGAACCTATTGTAGCCACGCGTTAGAGGGCGAAAAGCACTACCGCGCAAAAAGCGCTACCGAGCACTGCAAAACAAAAAGCACGACCGTGCGTTGCCGCGCGAAAAGCACTCCAGTGCGATTCAACGCGCTTCAGCGCCTGAAATTGCAAAATGCCTAGAATTTCTTAAAAACTGCTCATTTTTTACTGAAATGGTCGAAACTTCACGGTTTTGGTATTTTAAGGTCCTTAAGACCCTAGCGGGATCGAATTATATCAAATGTGAACCTATTTTAGCCGCGCCCTGCAGTGCGAAAAGCGCTACCGCGCGCCACCGCTCGAAAAGCGCTACAGCGCCATTCAGTGAGTTGACGGGCCTGAAATTGCAAAATGCCTAGAATTTCTTAAAAACTGCCCAGTTTTGGCTTGAATTGCCAAAATTTCACAGTTTTGTATTTTAAGATCCCTTGGACCCTAGCGGGACTGAATTATATCAAACGTGAACCTATTTTAACCGCGAGCTGCCGTGTGAAAAGCGCTCCAGTGCGATTCAACGTGCTTCAGCGCCTGAAATTGCAAAATGCCAAGAATTTCTTAAAAACTACTTAGTTTTGGCTGAAAATGCTAAAACTTCACGGTTTCAGGATTTTGAACTCCCTAGGACCCTAGTAGGATTGAAATATATCAAATGTGAACTAATTTTAACCGCGCACTGCCGCACGACGAGCGCTACCGTGCGCTACTGCGCGAAAAGTGCTCTCGCGCGCTGCCACGGGAAAAGCGCTCCAGCGCAATTCAGCGCGCTGCAGTGCCTGAAATTGCAAAATGCCTAGAATTTCTTAAAAACTGCCCAATCTTGGCTGAAATGGCCAAAATT
Organism: Gastrodia elata; assembly: GCA_016760335.1. NCBI lineage: Eukaryota > Viridiplantae > Streptophyta > Magnoliopsida > Asparagales > Orchidaceae > Gastrodia > Gastrodia elata. The sequence continues at coordinate 11,136 of JACERR010000195.1, forward strand.
TAACGGTTTTGAAATTTTAAGGTCCCTAGGACCCTAGTGGGACATAATTATATCAAATGTGAACCTATTTTAGCCGCGCGCTGCCGCACAAAAGGCGCTACCGCGCATTGCAACGCGAAAAGTGCTCCAGCGCGCTTTCGCGGGAAAAATGCACCAGCTCGATTCAGCGTGCTACAGCGCCTAAATTTACAAAATGCCTAGAATTTCTTAAAAACTGCCCAATTTTGCTTTGTAATGGCTAAAATTTCACAGTTTTGGAATTTTAAAGTCCCTAGGACCCTAATGGTACAGAATTATATCAAATGTGAACCTATTCTAGCCGCGCGCTGCTGCGCGAAAACCGCTACCGCGCTCTGTAGCGCAAAAACCACTACCGCGCGCTGCCGCCGAAAAGCGCTACCACGCGAAAAGCGCTCCAGCGCGATTCAGCGCGCTGCAGCGCGTGAAATTGCAAAATGCCTAGAATTTCTTAAAAACTCCCCAGTTTTGGCTGAAATGGCAAAATGCTTATAATCCCTTAAAAACTGCCCAGTTTTGGCTGAAATGGCCAAAATTTCACAATTTTGGAATTTTAAGGTCCCTAGGGCCCTAGTGGGACAGAATTATATCAAATGTGAACCTATTTTAGCCGAGCGCTGCTGCGCCAAAAGTGATACCGCGCGTTGCCACGTGAAAAGCACTACCAAGCACTTCAGCGCGACAAGCGCTAGCGCACGAAAAGTGCTCCAACTCGAATCAGCGCGCTGCAGTGCCTGAAATTGCAAAATGCCTAGAATTTCTTAAAAACTGCCCAATTTTGGTTGAAATGGCCAAAATATCATGGCTTTTGTATTTTAAGCTCCCTTGGACCCTTGTGGGACTTAATGATATCCAATGTGAACCTGTTTTAGCTGCGAGCTACCGCATAAAAAGCGCTATCGCGCGCTGCAGCACGAAAAGTGCTATCGTGCGCTGCAGCGCCCGAAATTGCAAAATGCGAATAATTTCTTAAAAATTGCTTAGTTTTAGCTGAAATGGCTAAAACTTCACGATTTTGGTATTTTAAGTTTCCTAGGACCCTCGTGGGATAGAATTATATCAAATGTGAACCTTTTTTAGCTGTGCACTGCTGCGCGAAAAGCGCTACTGCGTTCTGCCGCGCGAAAAGCGCTGGAGCGCGATTTGGCGCGCTGCAGTGCCTGAAATTACAAAATGATTAGAATTTTTAAAACCACCCAGTTTTGACTGAAATTGCGAACATTTCACGATTTTGGTATCTTAAGGTCCCTAGAACCCTAGTGGACAGAATTATATTAAATATGAACCTATTTTAATCGCGCGCTAGAGCGTGAAAAGCGATACTGCGCACTGCCGCGTGAAAAGCGCTCCCAAGAACTGCAGTGAGAAGAGCGCTACTGTGCGTTGCCACGCAAAAAGTGCTCCAGCGCGATTCAGTGTGCTACAGCGCCTGAAATTGCAAAATGCTTAGAATTTCTTGAAAACTGCCCAGTTTTGACTGAAATGGCCAAAACTTCCCAGTTTTGTATTTTAAGGTCCTTAGGACCCTATTTGGACTGAATTATATCAAATGTAAACCTATTTTGGTCGCGCATTGCCGCTCAAAAATAGCTACTGCGCGCTTGAGCGCCTGAAATTGAAAAATGCCTAGAATTTCTTAAAAACTGCCCAGTTTTGGCTTGAATGGCCAAAATTTCACGGTTTTGGTATTCTAAGGTCCTTTTGACTCTAGTGGGACTGAATCATATCAAATGTGTATCTATTTTAGCTGCGCGCTGCCGCACGAAAAGCTCTACCGCGCGCTGCCGCGCGAATAGTCTCCAGCACGATTCAGCGCTCTGCAGCGCCTGATATTGCAAAATGCTTAGAATTTCTTAAAAACTTCCCAGTCTTGGTTGAAATGGCCAAAAGTTCATGGTTTTTGTATTTTAATATCCCTCGGACCCTAGCGGGACTGAATTATATCAAATGTGAACCTATTTTAGTTGCGCGCTGCAGCGCTTTTACCGGGCGCTGCCACACTAAAAGCGCTACCAAGTACTGCAGTGCAAAAAGCGCTTCCGCCCGAAAAGCGCTGCAGCCTAATTTAGTTAGCTGCAGCACCTGAAATTGCAAAATGCCTAGAATTTCTTAAAAACTACCTAGTTTTGGCTTGAATGGCTAAAGATTAACAGTTTTGGTATTTTAAGGTCACTTAGACCCTAGTGGGACTGAATTATATTAAATGTCTACCTATTTTAGCCATGTGCTGCAGGGCGAGAAGCGCTACCGCGCATTGCTGTGCAAAAAGCGCTCTAGCGTGTTTCAACCCGCTGCAACGCCGAAAATTGCAAAATGCCTAGAATCTCTTAAAAACTGCCCAGCTTTGGCTGAAAATGCCAAAATTTCACTGTTTTTGTATTTTAAGGTCCCTTGGATCCTAGCGGGAGTGAATTATATCAAATGTGAACCTATATTAGCCACACACTGTATCACAAAAAGCGCTACCGCGTGTTGCCGCGCAAAAAGATCTACAGCACAGCCGCGCGAAAAGCGCTATCGCGCGAATAACTCTCCAGCACGATTATGTTAAATGTCAACCTATTTTAGCCGCGCGGTGCTGCAAGAAAAGCGCTACAGCGCGATTCAGCGTGCTGCAACGCCTGAAATTGCAAAATGCCTAGAATTTCTTAAAGACTGCCGAGTTTGGGCTTGAATGGCTAAATATTACAATTTTTGTATTTTAAGGTCCCTTGGACCCTAGTGGAACTGAATTATATTAAATGTCTACCTATTTTAGCCCCGCACTACCGGGCGAAAAGCGCTACCACGCGCTGCCATGCAAAAAGCGCTCCAGCGCATTTGAGCGCGCTACAGTGCCTGAAATTGCAAAATGCCTAGAATTTCTTAAAAACTGCCAAGTTTTGGCTTGAATGGCCAAAATTTCACAATTTTGGTATTTTATGCTCCCATGGACCGAAGTGGGACTGAATTATGTTAAATGTCTATCTATTTTAGGCGCGCGCCACCGGGCAAAAAGCGCTACCGTGCGCTGCGGTGCAAAAAGCACTCCAGCGTGTTTCAGCGCGCTGCAGGGCATGAAATTGCAAAATGCCTATAATTTCTTAAAAACTACCCAATTTTGGCTATTTCACAGTTTTGGTATTTTAAGGTCCCTTGGACCCTAGTGGGACTAAATTATGTTAAATGTTAACCTATTTTAGCCGCACGCGGTTGTGCAAAAAGCGCTACCACGCGCCGCTGCGCGAAAAGCGCTCCAGCGCGATTCAGCGCGCTGCAGCACCTGAAATTGCAAAATGCCTAGAATTTCTTAAAAACTGCCCAGTTTGGGCTTGAATGGCTCAAATTTCACGGTTTTGGTATTTTAAGGTCCCATCGACCCTAGTGGGACTGAATTATATTAAATGTCGACCTATTTTTGCCACGCGCTGCCTGGCGAAAAGTGCTATCGCGCGCTGCCGTGCAAAAAGCGCTCCAGCGCGTTTTAGCGCTGCAGCGCCTAAAATTGCAAAATGCCTAGAATTTCTTAAAAACTGCCCAGTTTTGGCTAAATTGGTCAAAATTTCACGGTTTTTATATTTTAAGATCACTTGGACCCTAGCGGGACTGAATTATATCAAATGTGAACGTATTTTAGTCGCACGCTGCTGCGCGATAAGCGCTACCGCGTGCCGCCATGCGAAAAGCGCTCTAGCGCGATTCAGCGCGCTGCGGCGCCTAAAATTGCAAAATGCCTTGAATTTCTTAAAAACTACCTAGTTTTGGCTTGAATGGCTGAAATTTCACGGTTTTGGTGTTTTAAGGTCTCTTGGACCTTAGTGGGACTGAATTATAGTAAATGCGAACCTATTTTAAGTGTGCGCTCCTTCGCGAAAAGCGCTACCCTGCTCTGTAGCGCGAAAAGTGCTAGCGCGCGCTGCCACCGAAAAGCGCTACCGCACGAAAAGTGCTTCAGCGCGATTCAGCACGCTGCAGTGCCCGAAATTGCAAATTGCCAATAATTTCTTAAACACTGCTTAGCTTTGACTGAAATGGCCAAAATCTCATGGTTTTGGTATTTTAAGGTCCCTAGGACCCTAGTGTGGTGCCCCGCACCCTTAATCCACCAAAGGATTAGGTTAAGGGTGGAGTGTCACTCTGGCTAACCCTTCACTTACCATTAGATTAGGATAAACTCCACAATCCACCTGATTAGGGAAGGATTAACATAGAATCTATCTAACAGTCACTATATAAGTAAACGTACAGAGTGCGGAAGCAATAAATGACATATAAGCATCACAATGTAACATAAGTGCAAAATATAACTCAGAATATTAGCATATATGTCCAAATGCACAGTCAAGAGTACCTGTATTATTACAACATTTAAGTTTTAAATAAAAAGGAAATGCAAATGCACTCATCCTCACAAATAAATCTAAGGGCTAGATATGCTCTAGTCCGAGCTGCTGCTCCTCCTCTAGATATAGCTCCTCCTCAGGTGCTGGATCCTCTATTTGCTCTATGCCTGCCATTATCGATTTCAAATGTAGGGCCCCAGCCAAAAAAAGAGAAAATCTGGTTAGATAATTGTCTAAGTACATTTTAGGGTGATACATTTTTATACATTTTATAATATCACCACTTTACATAATTTTCTTAAGCAATAAAATATAAAGGAGCAACTGGCAATACAATAAGAAAGAGGAAAAGCTATAAATAATATTTATAACTTAAACAAAGGAGGCTAAGACATGCCTCAAAAGCGAGGTAAACAAGGTAAGGCATGTAATATAAGTAACTAAGCATATGCTGAAAGAAAATGCTACATCCTAATTCATGCTGGTGATCAAATGAAATATGCAAATTATAATAATAAATCTCAGCAGTGATATATATAAATAGCAATAAAATCTAACATCCTACTGTATATAAGTTGTACAAAGATATAGCTGACTGAATAAGTAATGTTAAAACATAGACAAATACTAAAATTGTAATCAAACTCTGTATACTGACTGCCGTATCAGAAGACTTGGCCAAACTGGCCCACATATATATACATCTCAATCTGCAAACATACTGAACATATTGCATGACTGAAGAGGCAGACAATACTTATGCAACATATTCTAGTTATTTTACTTTTGTTTCTATGGACTACTGTTAGAAACAACTGAGGAGTCAAGCACATCTGTAAGACTATATGGGTCCCAAGTCTAACACACCCTCCTCAATGAGAATGTTAGGCATTCTGATCTCACCTTACCCCTGTCCATCGGGGCAAATGTGCACCATAATCACCACAAAATCGGACCCAAAGGTAACTGTTATCCTATTATTCTAAGTTTTCATTTTCATTCACAAAGTTATCTTATATGAAATGTCCAAGAAAGTAAGCTCAAATATACAAGGAATGCGTAGCACAAAGTATCAAAGTAAGCAAGAGACTACTAATATGGTGATACCATCTATTTTCTATTATCCGTTATAACTATTCCAGATTACACAAGTTTAGGATCACCATTTTCCTACATATCAAGTGTAACCTAGAAATTCGTCCTTCCACTTACAAAATATCAGGACTAGCTAGGTCCTAATATACCAAATCAAAGTCGACTATAAAAGTTAAGTAACAAATCATTACAACCTAATTGATAATTTTAAACGTTCAAACTAAGAACTACTAAACTATAGATTATGGATTAAACGCCACGATATTCGGCTTAATCACATAATCCAAAAATGATAAGACCTAAGATCTAAGTTTCATTCTAAAAGTGATCTAATAGTTTAGGTCAACCCTATTAAGTAATCAAACTTAATAGGATGAATCTCCTATCTTAGATCTAAGGTTAAAAAATAAAATAATCAACAATAAGTTCAAAAATTCTTGAAACCATTAAAATCAAAGATTCATTCATTGAAAAACCCCATTTTTCAATGGATGAAATTAACCCTATGATCTAGTCCTAGTCTTAGGAAGGGTCCTTAAGGTGTAGTGTTAAAGACTTAGGAAAAATTCTAGAATCTATCCTAACTATTGATTTTACTTACTTAAATGTCACTGATATGGTTACAATGTTAGTTTTAGTATTTTAAGAGACTAATTAAAAAGTTTTATCTTAAATTTTAGGCAAAAGGACCATTTTGCCCCTACTTAAGGGTCTGAAAAGTTAACTTTTGATTTAAGTGTCCAAAATAAGGTCTCTTTTCCATATGATTTCTTACTGTCTAACTTGAAGATAGACAGTAAGTATGTCCAATTTGAACGAGAAACGGATCCTACAGGTTCAAACTAAGGTTTATGACTTAAGGGCATTTAAGAAATTTTCACTCTACTAAAAAATAGGTTTTATGCAGTTTATTGTTGGTGGATGTTCAAGGATTCCATTGAGTCCAAGAACATCGAATTCCGAGTCCGATTGACCAAGTTATTGACATTTCAATCCCTAAAGTAATTATATTTTTCTATATTTATTGATTAAATTTAAGTATCATTATCACTATTTTGATTTAATTAAGAAATTATTAACTAATAACTTTCTATTTGAGTTAATCTTATTTATTTGACTATCTACTGCATAATATTTAACTTATTAATTTAATTCAAAAAATATATTCTAATATATATCCTATTATGTTTTATTAATTCTTTGTAAAACATTTGACTTAACTATATTAATTATCCTACTACTAACTGAATAGTTAATTAAGCAAACTTTGCCGTTAGGCTAAATGAATTTTCACTAATTAATTTAAGTATTGTCAATTAATCCCTTCTCATAATTAACTTTTACTTAATTAATTATACTAAGTAATAACTGATCGGCTGACTTCATATATATATATATATGCTTAGAATTTAACTAGCAGCGACCTAATTACATAGTTATCGGAATATAGTTCTGTATGAGCCATTATATTTTATATTATGTGATCATATTTTTATTGTTTTAACTGTATATATATATATATATATATATATATATATATATATATATATATACAGTTGGCTGTTCAATTAATTATTAAAGATGCACAAATAGTTATTCCAAGACTTTATATGAACCTTTAATCCTAAAGTTTTTACTCTAATTATAACTATACGTATATGCATTTGTATTCATTATATGTATAACGTATTTCTACATAGATATAATTATTCTTTAATACTTCTGTTCATATATAAGTATGTATATTACCACCTAAAGTTTTCTATATAACCGCATGTATTTAATTAAGTATTAGTTTATTGTTAATACTACTTAGTATCTATGTATTTATCCTCTCATATGTCTATGCGTTATATTTGTTTGCTTTTCTTTTATTAGTTTACAGAGTGTTATTTAGATTAATTTAATTAACTTATCTCAAATTAACTATTAGTTAAGTACTTATATTTATAAAAATCCAATCACACGAAAATTCTCTGTTTAAACACTTATGTTTGTAAATATATACATATAAACTATATATTAATATATATTTAACTGACTATTAATTAATATTTAAATAAATTTATGAAATAAGCACTCCATTGTTTGATTAATGAGGAAGTTATTACTTAGTATTAGTTTCATACTTATTAATCAAATAAATATTGTTTGAATAAAATGTCATATAATTTAGCAAATGATAAATTCATAAAGTTTCTATTCGACTAATATTAATTACAGTCTACTTATTAATTAATTCCTAAGAATAGTCATAACTTTTTGTTTTAATAAAATGATTATGCGTTATTTTCTCTTTGAAGTGTAACTTGTATATGTATATATATTTGATTATTTAAATATATATACATATATATTTGTTTATTTCTTCCTTCTAACTAAATAATTTAACTGAACACTAACCTATTTTAATCAACTAATCTAACTTAGTTAATTTAGTTTATATATCTAGTAAGGTCGCAGATAATATTAAAGTATTTATGTATTATTTCTTATGCTAAAACATTTGTATCTTATTATTGAACAAGCTTTAACTCAATTCTGTTAGTCTTTCCATCTCCTAATTCAATGATTGTAATGTATTAAATATTATGTTTATATTTCTACTAAAGTATTCAAAAATAATTTTTTCCAATTTCAGTTATTCTAAAGTTGAGAATTATTCTACTATGACTTCTACTCGTTTGCGTATAGTCTATTTAAATCATGATTAAGTGTGACTTAAAATAACAGGAAAAAAAAAAAACTTGCTTGTTATTAGATTAAAGTTGAGATATCAAGGTTATATGTAGCTTTCAACCTAATGATGACTCTTATTAATGCAAAAGCATATAATTACAATTTCTTTTATCTGAATATAATATTTCTCAAGTGTAATTATAGACCTTTAAGCAATATATCAAAGATTTTCTATACTGAACACTCATTTAAAAAAAACGGAGTGTAAATAAATTATTCATCTCAACTTGGGAGAAACAAAAACTGCATTAAGTAGGAATTGATAAATATAATGGATTGCTAACTATGCCCAATATAAGTTTGGATGTCATAAAATATGATGTATGGAAAAACTATAATTTGAATAAAGAGCTTGTAATGTTACTTAAAAGAAATTTTACCGCAAGTATCTCAAAAGAAACTTTTGAGGGTCATTCAATCACAAGATTTAAGTGGATTAAATAGTTTAATTACTTTAACCTAGCGAGCATGAAGCTTTAACAGATGTGTCACACAAATGAATAGCCATTTAGGAAGAAAAGGAATATTATTGGCCTATGAAATCATGCAAACTATGTCAAAATAAAAGAGCTAATGGCTTCCAAAAATTGAAAAGTTAAGGATTTATTCCTAAAATTTAGAGTACCAACTCCTTTATAAAATTCTATATCTTCAGTTGTAACTATATTCTCAAGTAAACCATTTATCTTAGCAAAATCTTGATTTAGCAACACAGCAAGTTAACTTAAGACAATCATTTTAGTTCGAAGTAAAGCCAATTATTTCTTATACAGGATTGATTAATTACTCCAAGAATTAGGCGATTCTACTGATTAATTACTTCAAGAATCAAGTGCAGGTTACACATAACACAAGGCAAAAAAATTATCTAAAACTTTTAACTCGTAGTAGTATCACAGACCATTAATTCATAAAATCAACATAGATGGAAGTAAATCAAAAGAGCATCACTATGAACTGCAAGCCACAGCTCACTGACAACTGTCTAAAGGATGACCCAGTGAACAAGAAAAGATGGCTGGATAGTAATTTCTCGGAATTGCACGTAGAAGATTTGCATTACTCAACTACAATTTTATAAAAGTGCAGCGCATTCACATTTCTCCAAATCCAATGGTTATATAGATGAATATTTTCTATAAGAGTTTAAGGTACCAACATTTAGGGTACAAGGGATGAGGAGTACAAAAGAAACTTAAATGGAAGTTTCGAGAGCTATAAGGTGCGGAGGTACCTTGGTGGCATCAAAGGAAGTTCGGCGACACGCAGTGGAGGGACATAGGCGAGGAAGCGGGTAGGTCTGCGATACGCGTCGGGCACGAAGGGGATGAGGCGTTGGGGAAGGGTACCCGGCTGGAGGTGGGTCGACGAGCTTAGGCCTCCCTTGCTCTCCCCACGCCTTGGGCGCGGCTAAGGCCATAAAGACATCCAGGCGGACCTTGCGAGGCTAGCGGCGGAGGTTGCGAGAAGGAGGTGACGCGTGTCGAGCGTAGATAAGGGAAGACTTGCGAGCGGTCGAGAGGGAGGGGTCGGCCAATCGAGCGAATGGGGAGGATTTTAGGGCTTGCGTTCTTTTTGGTAGAAGAAAATATGAGGAGGAAAAGAAAATGAAATAAAGGAATAATATATAAATATATTTATTCATATAAATCATAATTTTCCAAGAAAAATAGAAAAAAAAAATACATGGTGTAATGTTTTTTCAAAAATTCCCAGAAAATCACCCCTAGCTAAATGAGGGGTGAGGAACGCAACAGTGAAGTTGGATTTTGATTCCAGCGAGTATTTAATTTCCTCATTTTCTAGATATTTAAGTATTATAAAAATATTCGTCAAATTTTGATGACTTCTGATTGCCACCAAAACTTCACCCTTAGCTAATTTGGGGGCAATGAGCGCAATGGCGAAATCCATTTTTTGATCTGAGATCTATTTAGATAGGTCAATTTTAGGGTTTATGAATTTTCTATAAATCAGGATGCGATCTATTTGCCTCCTGATTTGGACTAGATCTTAGAGGTTAACTCCTAATGATTCAATTAACACTTAGGATTGAATTTAAAACTAAGATTAGTCCTAATTGACTAAGGTAATAACTTGGGTTGTTGCAGACTCCCCCACTCAAAAATGATGTCGTCCTCGACATCACTTAAGTAGGAAGAATGAACAGTAGTGAGCTTGATATGCAAGTTTTGAGGAGGTGCTGAGATTCTCCATTTAGAATTTCGAGACTTAAGATTTAAGGTTGAACTTTCTTAGTCTAACCTCACTGTCTCAGTGGTAACTATGAAGCAATGAAAGAAAGACAAGTTAACATTTAATTGGGTTGAATGTGGCTTTCCAAGATTAAGGATTAAATACTCATTTATATCACAAGACTCAATACTATGGGATAGGATTATTACTTAGTAGGTGGTACCTTCTACTAAGCATAGGATGATTTAAGGATCAAGGATCCTTGTGGTTCTATACGTAAGTGATATTCACCACTTAAGGTCTTAAGCAAGGGTGAATAAGTCATTTACAAGACCTATCCCGAATTAAGAGATGCTAGGATACTATTAAAATCTAAAGATTTGGCATCAAAGACTAGAGCTTTTTGCCTGCTTACTTCAATGGAGTAATGGGTTAGAGACCTAAGAAGATGCTAAATTGTCACTTTGAGTCACAATTATGATTCACCTAATTAATAGATTCTATCATTCAGTTTAATCTAAAGAGTGAGAGGTCATCTACCTAGCTGGGTAAGTTGCTACTCAACAGAGGAATCATTGCTATGAGTCATGAAAGCATGACTTAGATCTTAATGTTTGATTACCTAAGCTATGAATAAGTAATTGTCCAAGGTGATACCCTAATATAGTATATGTAAGATTTGAGGATGACTAAGAATAAGAACTAATAATGAAGTGACTATAAAACTTAAATGATGAAAATAATTAAGAGATTGAATAGGTGTACCTGAAACAACAGCATTGCCTTTTGCCATTCCTAAATGGGTGCAGGTTCCTGTAACCATATCGCTGCATCTCTATCTTTGTAGAGGCCTAGCCAAAATGGGTCGAGGTGTGTTGGCCAGTTTCCTCTTTCGATTCAATGCTGCAGCCTGAGGGTGCTTGGAACGATCAATGCAAGCGCCGTCGATGGTTTTATTGTGTATGCACTGTTGGACGTTATGACCCTGTCGGCCATAAGTATAATAGCCTCTCGTGCCATGGTAGCACCTTCCATCAGGATGGGGCTTTGTATAGCCGTTATATGCATCATTAAGTGGGGCTACTGATGACAGAAGGGAATTACGATTGGCGAGTGTGTTTATTATTCTCTCCATCCCCTCGAATAGCTTGGCCTAGGTGTCGACCAAGACTCTTATTATCTCTAGCAGGGTGGTGGCCTCGGTTGAGGAGCTATTAGAGACCGCAGAGGAAGGAGGGGATGACCCAGGATTCATAGTTCAGTCTGAGTTGTATAAGTGACACGGTATTAGAATCTAAGAAGAATTAAATAAGATTATATTTATTGATACAATGATTGGTGAAAGAGGTACAGTGGTAACCATCTATTAACAGAGACAAAAAGTGACTGTAGGTATTATTACGAGGTTCTCTTTCTCATAGCGTATTATGCTGAGTTTCTACCTCGAGTCGTGGGATGAAAGGCATTAATGAACTAGAAGTCATAGATGTTAGTAGTGATTTGATACAATGGATGGTCTTTCAATCTAATCTTCTTATTTTAGATAATTACCTACTAAGGCTCTAATAGTTTGACCAAAATATTATTAGGTTTAAGTTATATTGTTGTTATCTTTAATGAGACCAAATTTAGAAATTGGAAGGTAACCACCTAAGAGCAATTTAAGACTTACTTGATGGTTTAAAATCCTTTAGGGATTCATATATCTTGTACAAAATTAAATCATAACATCTTAAATTCTTGATCTTGTAACTCTTATGAAAGTTTTAAATTTGAATTAGTTACATATTATACTTAGGTTTGATCCTATAAAATTTATTTAGTTTATTTAATTACTCATTTATCCTAAGTTCATACTCATTTAAGCTGTAGTACCATGACTGCATTTTCTATTTCTATACTCTTATTATTTTTAGCTTTGATATTGTGGTGTCTTGGATGTGACTATAATGTATTCTAATATAGTGACTGAATTGGCAGAAGAATCATCCATTAGGTAGATAAGAATGCAAATTCTAATCTGACACCTTATGGAATTCTTTGATACCAACTATGGCGCCCTGCACCCTTAATCCGCCAAAGGATTAGGTTAAGGGTGGAGTGTCACTCTGGCTAACTCCTCACTTACCATTGGATTAGGATAAACTACACAATCCACCTAATTAGAGAAGGATTAACACATAATTAGTCTAACAATCACTATATAAGTAAACGTACAGAGTGCGGAAGCAATAAATGACATCCAAGCATCACGATGTAACAAAAGTGCAAAATATAACTCAGAATATAAGCATATAAGTCATAATGCACGGTCAAGAGTACCTGTATTATTACAATATTTAACTTTTAAATAAAAAGGAAATGCAAATGCACTCATCATCACAAATAAATCTAAGGGCTAGATATGCTCTGGTCCGAGCTGCTGCTCCTCCTCTAGATATAGCTCCTCCTCAGGTGCTGGATCCTCTATTTGCTCTATGCCTGCCATTGTCGATTTCACAATGAAGGGCCCCTGCCAAAAAAAGAGAAAATCTGGTTAGACAATTATCTAAGTACATTTTAGGCTGATACATTTTTATATATTTTATAATATCACCACCTTACACAATTTTCCTAAGCAATAACATATAAAGGAGCAACTTGCAATACAATAAGAAAGTGGAAAAGCTATAAACAAAAGAGGCTAAGACATGCCTCAAAAGCGAGGTAAATAAGATAAGGCATATAATATAAGTAACTAAACATATGCTGAAGAAAATGCTACATCCTAATACATGCTGGTCTTCAAAAGAAATATGCAAATTACAATAATAAATCTTAGCAGTGATACATATAAATAGCAACAAAATCTAACATCCTACTGTATATAAGCTGTACAAAGAAATAGCTGACTGAATAAGCAATGCTAAAACATAGCCAAATACTAAAACTGCAGATCAAAAACTGTATACTGACTGCCATATCAGAAGACTTGGCCAAACTGGCCCACATATATATACATCTCAATCTGCAAACATACTGAACATACTGCATGACTGAAGAGGCAGACAATACTTATGCAACATATTTTAGTTATTTTACTTTTGTTTCTATGGACAATTGTTAGAAACAACTGAAGAGTCAAACATGTCTGCAAGACTATACGGGTCCCAAGCCTAACACACCCTCCTCAATGAGAATGTTAGGCATCCTGATCTCACCTTACCCCCATCCATCGGGGTAAATGTGCACTATAATCACCACAAAACCGGACCCAAAGGCAACTGTTATCCTGTTATTCTAAGTTTTCATTTTCATGCACAAAGTTAACTTATCTGAAATGTCCAAGGAAGTAAGCTCAAATATACAAGGAATGCGTAGCACAAAGTATCAAAGTAAGCAAGAGACTCTACTAATATGGTGATACCATCTGTTTTTTATTATCCCTTCTAACTATTCCAGATTGTACAAGTTCAGGATCACCATTTTTCTAGATATCAAGTGTAACTTAGAAATTCATCCTTACAGTTATAAAATATCAGGACTAGCTAGGTCTTAATATACCAAATTAAAGTCGACTATACAAGTTAAGTAACAAATCATTACGACCTAATTGATAATTTTAGACGTTCTAACTAAAAACTACTAAACTATAGATTATTGATTAAACGCCACAAGATTGGGCTTAATCACATAATCCAAAAAGGATAAGACCTAAGATCTAAGCTTCATTCTAAAAGTGATCTAATAGTTTAGGCCAACCCTATTAAGTAATCAAACTTAATAGGATGAATCTCATATCTTAGATCTAAGGTTAAAAGATAAAATAATCAAAAATAAGTTGAAAATTTCTAAAAACCATTAAAACTAAGGATTCATTCATTAAAAAACCTATTTTTCAATGAATGAAATGAACCCTATGATCTAGTCCTAATCTCAGGAAGGGTCCTTAAAGTATAGTTTAAAGACTTAGGAAAGATTCTGGAATTTATCCTAACTGTTAATTTTACTTACTTAAATGTCACTGATATGGTTATAATGTTAGTTTTAATGTTTTAAGAGACTAATTAAAGGTTAAGGGTGTTTATCTTTATTTTTGGGCAAAGGACTATTTTGCCCCTACTTAAGGGTTTGAAAAGTTAACTTTTGATTTAAGTATCCAAAATAAGGTTTCTCTTTTCCATATGATTTCTTACTGTCTAACTTGAAGATAGACAGTAAGTATGTCCAATTTGGACGAGAAACGGATCATACAGGTTCAAACTAAGGTTTATGACTTAAGGGCATTTAAGAATTTTTCACTCTACTGAAAAATAGGTTTTATGCAGTTTATTGTTGGTGGATGTTCAAGGATTCCATTGAGTCCAAGAACACTGAATTCCGAGTCCGATTGACCAAGTTATTGACATTTCAATCCCTAAAGTAATTATATTTTTTTATATTTATTGATAAAATTTAAGTATCATTATCACTGTTTTGATTTAATTAAGAAATTGTTGATTAAACTTAATAACTTTCTATTTGAGTTAATCTTATTTATTTGACTATCTACTGCGTAATATTTAACTTATTAATTTAACTCAAAAATTATATTCTAATATATATCATGTTATGTTTTATTAATTCTTTGTAAAACATTTAACTTAACTACATTAATTATCCTACTACTAACTGAATAGTTAATTAAGCAAACTTTGTCGTTAGGCAAAATGAATTTTCACTAATTAATTTAAGTATTGTCAATTAATCCCTTCTCATAATTAACTTTTACTTAATTAATTATACTAAGTAATTACTGAACGGCTGACTTCATATATATATATATATATATATATATATATATGCTTAGAATTTAACTAGCAGCGACCTATTATCGATCATATATATAATATTAATATATATGAATGTTCGGTTGATTATGTATATATTAATATTAATATTGAACATAATTACATAGTTATCGGAATATAGCTCTGCAGCGCGAAAAGCACTACTGCGCGCTGCCGCCGAAAAGCGTTACAGCACGAAAAGTACTCCAGCGCGATTCAGCGCGCTGCAGCGCTCGAAATTGCAAAATGCCAATATTTCTTAAACACTGCTTAGATTTTACTGAAATCGTCAAAATTTCACGGTTTTGGTATTTTAAAGTCCCTAGGACCCTAGTGGTACAGAATTATATCAAATGTGAACCTATTTTAGCCGCACGCTAGAGCGCGATAAGCGATACCACTCGCTACCGCGTGAAAAACGCTCCTGAGAACTGCAGCGCGAAAAGTGCACCAGCACAATTCAGCGCGCTGTAGTGCCCGAAATTGCAAAATGCCAATAATTTTTTAAATACTGCTTAATTTTGACTGAAATGGCCAAAATTTGACGGTTTTGATATTTTAAGGTCCCTAGGACCCTACTGGGACAGAATTATATCAAAGTGAACCTATTTTAGCCGCTCGGTGGAGCGCGAAAAGCGATACTGCATGCTACCGCGCGAAAAGCGCTCCCGAGAACTGCAGAGCGAAAAGCGCTACCATGCGAAAGCGCTCCAACGCCTGAAATTGCAAAATGTCTAGAATTTCTTAAATACTGACCAGTTTTGACTGAAATGGCCAAAACTTCACGGTTTTGTATTTTAAGGTCTTTAAGACCCTAGTGGGACTGAATTATATCAAATGTGAACCTATTTATGCCGCTCAAAAAGCGCTATCGCGCGCTGCAGTGCAAAAAGCGCTCTCGCGTGCTACCTTTCGAAAAGTGCTACTGCGTGATTCAGCGCACTGCAGCGCCTAAAATTGCAAAATGCCTAGAATTTCTTAAAAACTGCCCAGTTTTGGCTAAAATGGCCAAAATTTCTCGATTTTTGTATTTAAAGGTCCCTTGGACCCTAGTGGGATTGAATTATATCAAATATGAACCTGTTTTAGCCTCGAGCTACTGTGCGAAAACTGCTATTGCGCGCTGCAGCACGAAAAGCGCTATTGCGCGCTACCGTGCGAAAAGTGCTCCAGCGCGATTCAGCGCGCTGCAGCACCTGAAATTGCAAAATGCTTAAAACTTCTTAAAAACTGCCCAATTTTAGCTGAAATGGCCAAAATTTTATGGTTTTGGAATTTAAAGGTCCCTAGGACCCTAGTGGGATAGAATTATATCAAATGTGAACCTATTTTAGCCGTGCACTGCTGCGCGAAAAGCAATATCACGTGCTGCTGCGTCAAAAGTGCTACCGAGCACTGTAGCGCAAAAAGTGCTACCGCATGCTATCGCTTGAAAAGCGCTCCAGCGCGATTTAGCGTGCTGCACTTGCAAAATGCCTAGATTTTCTTAAAAACTGCCCAGTTTTGGATGAAATGGCCAAATTTCACAGTTTTTGTATTTTAAGGTCCCTTGGACCTTAGTGGGATTGAATTATATCAATTGTGAACTTGTTTTAGCAGCGAGCGGCCGCGCGAAAAGCGCTATTGCGCGTTGCAACACGAAAAGTGCTATCGCGCGCTGCCGCGCGAAAAACCCTCCTGCGCCATTCAGCGTGTTGTAGTGCTTGAAATTACAAAATGCCCTGAATTTCTTAAAAACTGCCCAGTTTTGGCTTGAATGGCCAAAATTTCACGATTTTGGTATTTTAAGGTCCCTTAGACCATAGTGGGACTGAATTATATAAAATGTGAACATATTTTAACCGTGCGTTGCTTCGCGAAAAGCCCTACCGCGCTCTGCAGTGCGAAAAGCGCTACACGCGCCGCCGCCGAAGAGCGCTACCGCACGAAAAGCGCTCCAGCGTGATTCAGCGTGTTGCAGCGCCTGAAATTGCAAAATTCCTATAATTTCTTATAAACTGTCCATTCTTGGCTTAAATGGCTAAAATTTCACAGTTTTGGTATTTTAAGGTCCTTAGGACCATAGTGGCATAGAATTATATCAAATGTGAACCTATTTTAGTCGCGCGCTGCCGCGCAAAAAGCGTTACTGCGCGATGCAGCGCGAAAGGTGCTGTCGCGCGATTCAACACCCTACAGCGCCTGATATTGTAAAATGATTAGAATTTCTTAAAAACTGCCCAGTTTTGGCTTGAATGGCCAACATTTCACGATTTTCGTATTTTAAAGTCCCTTAGACCCTAGTGGGACTGAATTATATCAAATGTGTACCTATTTTAGCCACGCTCCACCAGGCGAAAAGCGCTACTGCCCGCTACCGTGCGAAAAGTGCTCCAACGCAATTCAGCGCGCTGCAGCGCCTAAAATTTCAAAATGCCTAGAATTTCTTAAAAACTTCCAAGTTTTGATTTGAATGGCCAAAATTTCACAGTTTTGGTATTTTAAGGTCCCTTGGACCCTAGCGGGACTGAATTATATCAAAATGTTAACCTGCTTTAGCCGCGAGCTGCCGCACAAAAAGCGCTAGCGCTCGCTGCAGCACAAAAACGCTCCCGCGCGCCGCCGCTCAAAAAGAGCTCAAGCGCGATTCAGCGCACTGCATCGCCAGAAATTGAAAAATGCCTAGAATTTCTTAAAAACTGCCTAGTTTTGGCTGAAATGGCCAAAACTTCACGATTTTGGTATTTTAAGGTCCCTATGACCCTAATGGGATTGAATTATATTAAATATGAACTTATTTTAGCCACGCGCTGCAGCGCGAAAAACGCTACCATGCGCTGCCACGCGACCAGCGCTAACGAGCACTGCAGCACGAAAAGCTCTCTCGCGGTACCGCGCAACAAGAGTTCCAGCGCGATTCAGGGCGCTGCAGTGCCTGAAATTGCAAAATGCCTAGATCTCTTAAAAACTGCCCAATTTTGGTTGAAATGACCAAAATTTCACGATTTTGGAATTTTAAGGTCCCTAGGACCCTAGTGGGATAGAATTTTATCAAATGTGAACCTATTTTAGCCGCGCGCTGCTGTGCGAAAAATGCTACCGCGCTCTGCAGCGTGAAAGCGCTACCGCGCGCTGCCGAGCGAAAAGCCCTCTAGCGCGATTCAGCGGGCTGCAGCGCCTGAAATTGCAAAATGCCTAAAATTTCTTAAAAACTGCCCATTTTTGGCATGAATGGCCAAAATTTTATAGTTTTGGCATTTTAAAGTTTATTGGACCATAGTGGGACTGAAATATATCAAATGTTAACATATTTATCCACGAGCTGCTAAGCGAAAAGCGCTATCACACCCTGCAACACTAAAAGTGCAATAGCGCGCTGCCGCGCAAAAAGCGCTCCAGCACGATTCAGCGCGCTGCAGCCCTTAAAAGTGCAAAATGCCTATAATTTCTTAAAAACTGCCAAGTTTTGACTGAAATGGCCAAATTTTCACGGTTTAAGAATTTTAAGGTCCCTAGGACCCTAGTGAGATAAAATGGTATCAAATGTGAACCTATTTTAGCCATGCGCTGCTGCGTTAAAAGTGCTACTGCGCTCTGCAGCGCGAAAAGCACTTCCGCGCGAACGGTGCTCCAACGCGATTCAGCGCACTGGAGCGCGTGAAATTGCAAAATGCCTAAAATTTCTTAAAAACTCCCAGTTTTGGCTGAAATAGCCAAAATTTTACGATTTTGGTATTTTAAGGTTCCTAGGACCCTAGTGGGAATGAATTATATCAAATGTGAACTTATTTTAGCCGCGCGCTAGCGCGCAAAAAGCGCTACCGCCCATTGCAACGCGAAAAGGGCTCCTGTATGCTGCCGCTCGAAAAGCGCTCCAGTGCGATTCAGCGCGCTGCAGCACCTGAAATTGCAAAATGTTAAGAATTTCTTAAAAACCACCCAGTTTTGGCTAAAATAGCCAAAATTTCACGATTTTGGTATTTTAAGTTCCCTTGGACCCTAGTGAGACTGAATTAAATCAAATGTGAACTTGTTTTAGCCACGAGCTACCACGCCAAAAGTGCTATCGCGCACTGCAGCGCGCCAAGCCATATCGCGCGCTGCAGCACAAAAAGCGGTGCCGCGCGAAAAACGCTCCAGCGCGATTCAGCGCGCTGGAGCGCCTGAAATTGCAAAATGTCAAGAATTTCTTAAAAACGGTTTAATTTTGCTGAAATGGCCAAAACTTCACGGTATTAGTATTTTAAGGTCCCTTGGACCATAGAGGGACTGAATTATATCAAATGTGAACTAATTTTAGCCGCGCGCTGCCGCGCGAAAAGCGCTACCGCACACTACCGCGTGAAAAGGACTACCGCACACTACAGCACGAAAATCGCTACCGCGCGCTGCCGCACAAAAAGCGCTGCAGCGCGCTCCAGCGCCTGAAATTGCAAAATGCTTAGAATTTCTTAAAAACTGCCCAGTTTTGGCTGAAATGACCAAAATTTCACATTTTTTGTATTTTAAGGTCCCTTGGACCCTAGTGGGACTGAATTGTATCAAATGCTAACCTATTTAGCCGTGCCCTGGCAGGCGAAAAGCGCTACCGCGCAAAAAGCGCTCATGCGCGCTGCCGCTCGAAAAGTGCTTCAGTGCGATTCAGCGCGCTGTAGCACCTGAAATTGCAAAATATTAAGAGTTTCTTAAAAAAGACTTAGTTTTGCTGAAATGGCCAAAATTTCATAGTTTTGAAATTTTAAGGTCCCTAGGACCCTAGTGGGATAGAATTATATCAAATGTGAACCTATTTTAGCCGCACTCTGCTGTGCGAAGAACGCTACCGCGCTCTGCAGCGTGAAAAGCACTATCGCGCGTTGCCGCTGAACAGCGCTACCGCGCGAAAAGCGCTCTAGTGCGCTGCAACGCCTGAAATTGCAAAATCTTAAGAATCTATTAAAAACTAGCCAGTATTGGCTGAAATAGCTAAAATTTCACAGTTTTTGTATTTTAAGGTCCCTTGGACACTAGTGGGACTGAATAATATCAAATGTGAACCTATTTTAGTCGCGAGTTGCCACGCGAAAAGCAATATCGCACGCTGCAGTATGAAAGGTGCTATCGCGCGCTGCCGTGCGAAAACCACTCCAGCGCGATTCAGCGCGTTGTAGCACTTAAATTTGCAAAATGCCTAGAATTTCTTAAAAATTGCCCAGTTTTGATTGAAATAGCCAAAATTTCACAGTTTTGGTATTTTAAGTTCCCTAGGACCCTAGTGGGACAGAATTATATTAAATGTGAATCTATTTTAGCTGTGCGCTGGAGCGCGAAAAGCGATACCACGCGCTGCCGCGCGAAAAGCTTTACCAAGAACTACAGCGCGTATCAGTGTGCTACAGCGCCTGAAATTGCAAAATGCCTAAAATTTCTTAAAAACTGCCCAGTTTTGGCTTAAATGGCCAAGATTTCACAATTTTGGGATTTTAAGGTCCCTTGGACCCTAGTGGGACTTAATTATATCAACTGTGTACTTATTTTAGCCGCGCTTCGCCTACCGCGCACGGCGGTGCCAAAAGCGCTACGGCGCACGGCGGTGCCAAAAGCGCTACGGCGCGATTTAGCGCGCTGCAACGCCTGAAATTGCAAAATGCTTAGAATTTCTTAAAAACTGCCCATTTTTGGCTGAAATGCCCAAAATATCACGATTTATTTATTTTAAGGTCCCTTGGACCCTAGTGGGAGAGAATTATATCAAATATGAACCTATTTTAGCTGTGCACTGCTGCGCGAAAAGCGATCCCGCGCGCTGCCGTATAAAAAGCGTTACCCAGCACTACCTCGCGAAAAGTGCTACTGCGCGAAAAGTGCTCCAGCGCGATTCAGTGCGCTGCAACGTCTGATATTGCAAAATGCCAAGAATTTCTTAAAAACTGCTTAGTTCTAGCTAAAATGGACAAAACTTCACGGTTTTGTTATTTTAAGGTCCCTAGGACCCTAGTGGGAATCAATTATATTAAATGTGAACCTATTTTAGCCGCACGCTACTACGCGAAAAGCGCTCCACTGCGCTGCAGCGCAAAAAGCGCTGCCGCGCAAAAAGAGCTATAGCGCGCTCCAGCGATTTGCAGTGCGCTGTAAAGCCTGAATTGTAAGATGCCTAGAATTCCTTAAAGAGTACGCAGTTTTGGCTGAAATGTCAAAAACATCACAGTGTTGGTATTTTAAGGTTTCTTGGACCCTAGTGGGACTGAATTATATGAAATGTGAACTTATTTTAGCAGCGCGTTACACCTCGAAAAGCGCTACCGTGCACTGCCACGTGAAAATTGCTCCCGCGTGTGCCGCTAGAAAAGCGCTCCAACGTTATTCAGAGCACTGCAGCGCCTGAAATTGCAAAATGCCTAGAATTTCTTAAAAACTGTCCAGTTTTGGCTGAAATAGCCAAAATTTCACGGTTTTGGTATTTTAAGGTCCCTAGGACCATAGTGGGACAGAATTATATCAAATGTGAACTTATTTTAGCCGCGAGCTGGCGTGCGAAAAATGCAACCGTGCGCTGCAGCATGAAAAGTGCTCCTGCGCGAAAACTGCTCTTGCGCGCTACCGCTCGAAAAGCGCTCCAACGCGATTCAGCGCGCTACAGCACCTGAAATTCCAAATGTTAAGAATTTCTTAATAACCTCCCAGTTTTGGCTGAAATGGCCAAAATTTCACGATTTTAGTATTTTAAGGTCCCTAGGCCCTAGTGGGACAGAATTATATTAAATGTGAACCCGTTTTAGCCACGCGCTGACACACGAAAAGCGCTACCAATAACTACAGCGTGAAAAGCGCTACAACCCCTTGCCGCGTGAAAAGCGCTCCAGCACAATCCAGTGCGCTGAAGAGCCTGAAATTGCAAAACGCCTAGAATTTCTTAAGAAACTGCTCAGTTTTGGCTGAAATGACCAAAATTTCATGTTTTTTTTTGTATTTTAAGGTCCCTTGGACCCTAGTGGGACTGAATTGTATCAAATGTTAACCTATTTAGCCGTACGCTGGCGCACGAAAAGCCCTCGTGCGCGCTACCGCTCGAAAAGCGCTTCAATGCGATTCTGTGTGCTACAGCGCCTGAAATTGCAAAATGTTAAGAATTTATTAAAAACTGGCCAGTTTTGGCTGAAATGGCCAAAATTTCACTGTTTTTATATTTGAAGGTCCCTTGGACACTATTGGGACTGAATTATATCAAATGTGAACTTATTTTAGCCGCGAGCTACCACTCGAAAAGCGCTATCGCGTGCTATAGCATGAAAAGTGATAGAGCGCGCTGCCGCGCGAAAAGCGCCCCCAACAAGATTCAGCGCACTGTAGCACTTAAAATTGCAAAATGCTTATAATTTTTTAAAACTGTTAAGTTTTGGCTGAAATGGCCAAATTTTTACGGTTTAAGAATTTTAAGGTCCCTAGGACCCTAGTGAGACAGAATTATATCAAATGTAAACCTATTTTAGCCGTGCGCTGTGGCGTTAAAAGTGCTACTGCGCTCTGCAACGCGAAAAGGTCTACCGCGCGAAAAGCGCTGCAGCGCCTGAAATTGCAAAATGACTAAAATTTCTTAAAAACAGCCCAATTTTGTCTGAAATAGCCAAAATTTCATGTTTTGGTATTTTAAGGTCCCTAGGACCCTAGTGGGATAGAATTATATTAAATGTGAACCAATTTTAGCCGCGCGCTGGAGCGCGAAAAGCGATACCGCGCGATGTCGCGCAAAAAGTACTACCCATAACTGCAGCGCGAATCAGCGCGCTGCAGCGCCTGAAATTACAAAATGCCTAGAATTATATAAAAACTGTCCAGTTTTGGCTTAAATGGCCAAAATTTCATGATTTTGGGATTTTAAGGTCCCTTGGACCCTAGTAGAACTTAATTATATCAAATGTGTACCTATTTTAGCAGCGCTCCGCCGCGCGAAAAGCGCTACCACGCGCTGCCGTGCCAAAAGTGCTACGGCGTGATTCAGCGCGCTGCAACGCCTGAAATTGCAAAATGCTTAGAATTTCTTATAAACTGCCCAATTTTTGCTGAAATGCCCAAAATATCACGATTTTTTTTATTTTAAGGTCCCTTGGACCCTAGTGGGACAGAATTATATCAAACGTGAACCTATTTTAGCCGCATGAAAAGCGCTCCCGCGAAAAGTGTTCCTGCACGCTGCCGCGCAAAACGCTACAGTGCGCTGCAGTGCCTAAAATTGCAAAATGTTAAGAATTTCTTAAAAACTATTTAGTTTTGGCTGAAGTGACCAAAACTTCATGGTTTTGGTATTTTAAAGTCCCTTGGACCTTAGTGGGACTTAATTTTATCAAATTTGACCCTATTTTAGCCGCGCGCTGCCGCGTGAATGGTGTTACAGCGCGCTGCCGCGCGAAAAGCGATCCGAAGCGATCCGACGTGATTTAGCGCGCTGCAGCGCTTGAAATTGCAAAATGCAAAGAATTTCTTAAGAACTTCCCAGTTTTGACTGAAATAGCCAAAATTTCACGGTTTTGGTATTTTAAGGTCCTTAGAACCATAGTGGGATAGAATTATATTAAATGTGAACCAATTTTAGCCGCGCGCTGGAGCATGAAAAGCGATACCGCGCACTGCCGCGCGAAAAGCACTATCGAGAACTGCAGCGCGAATCAACACGCTGCAGCGCCTGAAATTGCAAAATGCCTAGAATTTCTTAAAAACTGCCCAGTTTTGGCTTAAATGGCCAAGGTTTCACGATTTTGGAATTTTAAGGTCCCTTGGACCCTAGTGGGACTTAGTTATATCAAATGTGTACCTATTTTAGCCGCGCTCCGCCGCGCAAAATGCGCTACCGCGCGCTGCCGTGCCAAATGCGCTCCGGCGCGATTCAGCGTGCTGCAACGCCTGAAATTGCAAAATGCTTAGAATTTCTTAAAACTGCCCATTTTTGACTAAAATGCCCAAAATATCACGATTTTTTTATTTTGAGGTCCCTTGCACCCCAGTGGGACAGAATTATATCAAATGTGAACCTATTTAGTAGCGGGAAAAGCGCTCCTGCGCGTTTGCAGCGCTAAAAGTGCTCCCGCTTGCTGCCGCGCAAAGCGCTCCATTGCACTGCAGCGCCTGAAATTGCAAAATGTTAGGAATTTTTCTTAAAAACTGCTTAGTTCTGGCTGAAGTGACCAAATAGTTTTGGTCTTTTAAAGTCTCTTGGACCCTAGTGGGACTGAATTTTATCAAATGTGAACCTATTTTAACCGTGCGCTGCCTCGCGAAAAGCCCTACCGCGCACTACAGTGCGAAAAAACGCTACCGCGCGAAAAGCGCTCCAGCGCGATTCAGCGCGCTGTAGTGCCTGAAATTGCAAAATGCCTAGACATTGTTTAAAAATGCCTAGTTTTGAATGCTATGGCCAAAATTTGATGCTTTTGTAATTGTAAGGTCCCTAGGACCCCAGTGGGATAGAATTATATCAAATATGAACCTATTTTAGCCGCACACTGCTGCGCCAAAAGTGCTACCGCGCGCCACCGTGCGAAAAGCGCTATAGCGCGATTCAGCGCGCTACTGCGCCTGAAATTGCAAAATGCCAAGAATTTCTTAAAAACTGCTTAGTTTTTGCTGAAATGGTCAAATCTTCACAGTTTTGGTTTTTTAAGGTACCTAGGAACTTAGTGGGACAGAATGATATCCAATGTGAACCTATTTTAGCCGCGCGCTACCGCGTGAAAAGCGCTACCGCGCGATTCAGCGCGCTGCAGCGCCTGGAATTGCAAAATAATTAGAATTTCTTAAAAACTACCTAGTTTTGGCTAAAATCGCTAAACGTCACGGTTTTTGTATTTTAAGGTCCGTAGGACCCTAGTGGGACTGAATTATATCAAATGTGAACCTAATGTAGCCGCGCGCTAGAGGGTGAAAAGTACTACCGAGCACTGCAGCACGAAAAGCACGACCGCGCGTTGCCACGCGAAAAGTGCTCCAGTGCGATTCAATGTGCTTCAGCACCTGAAATTGCAAAATGTTAAGAATTTCTTATAAACTGTTTAGTTTTGGCTGAAGTGACCAAAACTTCATGATTTTGGTATTTTAAAGTCCCTTGGACCCTAGTGGGACTGAATTTTATCAAATGTGAACCTATTTTAGTCGCGCGCTGCGTGCGAAAGGTGCTACCGCGCACTGCCTCGCGAAAAGCCCTACCGCGCACTACAGCGCGAAAACCGCTACCGCGCGAAAAGCGCTCCAGCGCGATTCAGCGTGCTGCAGTGCCTGAAATTGCAAAATGCCTAGAATTTGTTTAAAAATGCCTAGTTTTGAATGCTATGGCAAAATTTTATGGTTTTGTAATTGTAAGGTCCCTAGGACCCTAGTGGGACAGAATTATATCAAATATGAACCTATTTTAACCGCACACTACCGCACAAAAAGTGCTACCGCGCGCCACCGCGCGAAAAGCGCTATAGCGCAATTCAGCGCGCTGCTGCACCTGAAATTGCAAAATGCTAAGAATTTCTTAAAAACTGCTTAGTTTTTGCTGAAATGGCCAAATCTTCACACTTTTGGTATTTTCAGGTACCTAGGAACTTGGTGGGACAGAATTATATCTAATGTGAACCTATTTTAGCCACGCGCTACCGCGTGAAAAGCGCTATCGTGCGCTGCAGCGCGACAAGTGCTACAATGCGACAAGCGCTACAGCGCGACAAGCGCTACGGCGCGATTCAGCGCGCCGTAGTGCCTGAAATTGCAAAATGATTAGAATTTCTTAAATACTGCCCAGTTTTGGCTGAAATTGCTAAAACGTCACAGTTTTTGTATTTTAAGGTCCGTAGGACCCTAGTGGGACTGAATTATATCAAATGTGAACCTATTGTAGTCGCGTGCTAGAGGGTGAAAAGCACTACCGAGCACGGCAGCATGAAAAGCACAACCTCGCGTTGCCGCGCGAAAAGCGCTCCAGTGCGATTCAATGTGCTTCAGCGCCTGAAATTGCAAAATGCCTAGAATTTCTTAAAAAATGCTCAGTTTTTACTGAACGGACCAAAACTTCACTGTTTTGGTATTTTAAGGTCCCTAAGACCCTTGCGGGACTTAATTAAATCAAATGTGAACCTATTTTAATCACGCCCTGCAGTGTGAAAAACACTACCGCGCTCCGCTGCGCGAAAAGTACTATCGCACACCGCCACTCAAAAGCGCTCGAGCGCGATTCAGTGCGCTGCAGTGCCTGAAATTGCAAAATGCCTCGAATTTTTTAAAAACTGCACAGTTTTGGCTTGAATGGCCAAAATTTCACGATTTTGGTATTTTAAATTCCCTTGGACCATAGTAGGACTGAATTATATGAAATGTGAACCTATTTTAGCCATGCGCTGCCGCTCGAAAAGCGCTCTAGCGCAATTCAGTGCATTGCAGTGCCTAAAATCGCAAAATGCCAAGAATTTCTTAAAAACTTGCCAGTTTTGGCTGAAATGGCTAAAATTCACGATTTTTGTATTTTAAGGTCCCTTGGACCCCAGTGAGACTGAATTATATCAAATGTGAACCTATTTTAGCCGCGAGCTGTCGTGCGAAAAGCGCTATTGCGCACTGCAGCACGAAAAGAGCTATCGCGCGCTGCCGCGCGAAAAGCGCTCCAGCGCGATTCAGCGCGCTACCGCGCGAAAAGCGCTCCAGCGCGATTCAGCGCGCTGCGGCGCCTGAAATTGCAAAATAGCTTGAATTTCTTAAAAACTGCCTAGTTTCGGCTTGAATGACCAAAATTTCATGATTTTAGTACTTTAAGGTCCCTTGGACCCCAGCGGGACTGAATTATATCAAATGTGAACCTATTCTAATCGTGCGCTGCTGCGCTCTGCAGCCCAAAAAGCGCTACCGCGCGCTGCTGCTAAAAAGTACTACTGCGCGCTACCGCGCGAAAAGCACTCCAGTGCGATTCAGTGCGTTGCATCGCCTGAAATTGCAAAATGCCTAGAATTTCTTAAGAACTGACCAGTTTTGGATGAAATGGCCAAAATTTCATGATTTTTGTATTTTAAGGTACCTTGGACCATAATGGGACTGAATTATATCAAATGTGAACTTGTTTTAGCCGCGAGCTGTCGTGCGAAAAGTGCTATTGCGCACTGCAACACGAAAAGAGCTATCGCGCGCTGCCGCGCGAAAAGCGCTCCAGCGCGATTCAGCGCGCTGCGGCGCCTAAAATTGCAAAATGGCTTGAATTTCTTAAAAACTGCCCATTTTTGACTTGAATGACCAAAATTTCACTGTTTTAGTATTTTAAGGTCTCTAAGACCCTATTGGGACTGGATTATATCAAATGTGAACCTATTTTAGCCGCGCCCTGCAGCGCAGAAAGCGCTACCGCACGCCGCCACTTGAAACGCCCTCCAGCGCCATTTAGCGAGCTGCAGCGCCTGATACTGCAAAATGCCTAGAATTTTATAAAAACTGCCCAGTTTTGGCTTGAATGGCAAAAATTTCACGGTTTTCGTATTTTAAAGTCCCTTGGACCATAGTGG
This sequence comes from Gastrodia elata, assembly GCA_016760335.1. NCBI lineage: Eukaryota > Viridiplantae > Streptophyta > Magnoliopsida > Asparagales > Orchidaceae > Gastrodia > Gastrodia elata. The sequence goes on from JACERR010000195.1 coordinate 38,793, forward strand.
GACTGAATTATATCAAATGTGAACCTATTTTAGCCGTGCGCTGCCATGCGAAAAGTGCTACCGTGCGCTGCCGCTCGAAAAGCACTTCAGTGCGATTCAACGCGCTGTAGCACCTGAATCTGCAAAATGCCTAAAATTTTATAAACACTGCCCAGTTTTGGCTGAAATGGCCAAAATTTCACAATTTTTGTATTTTAAGGTCCCTTGGACTCTAGTGGGACTAAATTATATCAAATGTGAACCTATTTTAGCCGCGAGCTGTTGTGCAAAAAGCGCTCTAGTGCGATTCAACGCGCTTCAGCGCCTGAAATTGCAAAATGCAAAGAATTTCTTAAAAACTGCTTAGTTTTGGCTGAAATGGCTCAAACTTCACGGTTTTGGTATTTTAAGGTCTCAAGGGCCCTAGTGGGACTGATTTATATCAAATGCGAACCAATTTTAGCCTCGCGCTGCTGCGCAAAAAGCGCTACCGTGCTCTTCAGCGCATTACGGCGCCTGAAATTGCAAAATGCCTAGAATTCCTTAAAAACTGCTTATTTTTTGCTGAAATGTCCAAATCTTCACAGTTTTGGTAGTTTAAGGTACCTAGGAACTTAGTGGGACAGAATTATATCTATTGTGAACCTATTTTAGCCACGCGCTACCGCGCGCTCCAGCACGACAAGCGCTTCAGCGCGACAAGCGCTACAGCGCGACAAGCGCTACAGCGCGATTCAGCGCGCTGCAGTGCCTGAAATTGCAAAATGATTAGAATTTCTTAAAAATTGCCCAGTTTTGGCTGAAATCGCTAAAACGTCACGGTTTTTGTATTTTAAGGTCTGTAGGACCCTAGTGGGATTGAATTATATCAAATGTGAACCTATTGTAGCCGTGCGCTAGAGGGTGAAAAGTACTACCGAGCACTGCAGCACGAAAAGCACGACCGCGCGTTGTCGCGCGAAAAGCGCTCCAGTGCGATTCAATGTGCTTCAGCGCCTGAAATTGCAAAATACCTAGAATTTCTTAAAAAATGCTCAGTTTTTACTGAAAGGACCAAAACATCACTGTTTTGGTATTTTAAGGTCCCTAAGACCCTAGCGAGACTTAATTAAATCAAATGTGAACCTATTTTAGTCGCTCCCTACAGCGTGAAAAGCACTACCGCGCTCCACTGCGCGAAAAGTACTATCGCGCACCGCCACTCAAAAGCGCTCGAGCACAATTCAGCGCGCTACAGTGCCTGAAATTGCAAAATGCCTAGAATTTCTTAAAAACTGCACAGTTTTGGCTTGAATGGCCAAAATTTCACGATTTTGGTATTTTAAATTCACTTGGACCATAGTAGGACTGAATTATATGAAATGTGAACCTATTTTAGCCATGTACCGCCGCGCGAAAAGCAATACCGTGCGCTGCCGCTCGAAAAGCGCTCTAGCAATTCAGTGCATTGCAGTGCCTAAAATTGCAAAATGCCAAGAATTTCTTAAAAACTGGCCAGTTTTGGCTGAAATGGCCAAAATTTCACGATTTTTGTATTTTAAGGTCCCTTGGACCCCAGTGAGACTGAATTATATCAAATGTGAACCTATTTTAGCCGCGAGCTGTCATGTGAAAAGCGCTATTGCGCACTGCAACACGAAAAGAGCTATCGCGCGCTGCCGCGCGAAAAGCGCTCCAGCGCGATTCAGCGCGCTGCGGCGCCTGAAATTGCAAAATAGCTTGAATTTCTTAAAAACTGCCCAGTTTTGGCTTGAATGACCAAAATTTCATGATTTTAGTATTTTAAGGTCCATTGGACCCCAGTGGGAATGAATTATATGAAATGTGAACCTATTCTAATCGCGCGCTGCTGCGCGAAGAGCGCTGCCACGCTCTGCAGCACGAAAAGCGCTACCGCGTGCTGCCGCCAAAAAGTACTACTGCGCGCTGTCGCGCGAAAAGCGCTCCAGCGCGATTCAGTGCGTTGCAGCGCCTGAAATTGCAATGCCTAGAATTTCTTAAGAACTGACCAATTTTGGATGAAATGGCTAAAATTTCATGGTTTTTGTATTTTAAGGTACCTTGGACCCTAGTGGGACTGAATTATATCAAATGTGAACCTGTTTTAGCTGCAAGCTGTCGTGCAAAAAGTGCTATTGCGCGCTTGCAACACGAAAAGAGCTTTCGCACGCTGCCGTGCGAAAAGCGCTCCAGCGCGATTCAGCGCGCTGCGGCGCCTAAAATTGCAAAATTGCTTGAATTTCTTAAAAACTGCCCATTTTTGACTTGAATGACCAAAATTTTACGGTTTTAGTATTTTAAGGTCCCTAAGACCCTATTGGGACTGAATTATATCAAATGTGAACCTATTTTAGCCGCCCCCTACAATGCAAAAAGCGCTACCGCGCGCCACCACTCGAAACGCCCTCCAGCGCCATTCAGCGAGCTGCAGCGCCTGATATTGCAAAATGCCTAGAATTTCTAAAAAACTGCCCAGTTTTGGCTTGAATGGCAAAAATTTCACGGTTTTGGTATTTTAAAGTCCCTTGGACCATAGTGGGACTGAATTATATCAAATGTGAACCTATTTTAGCCGTGCGCTGCCACGCGAAAAGTGCTACCGTGCGCTGCCGCTCGAAAAGCACTTCAGTGCGATTCAACGCGCTATAGCGCCTGAATCTGCAAAATGCCTACAATTTTATAAACACTGCCCAGTTTTGGCTGAAATGGCCAAAATTTCACGATTTTTGTATTTTAAGGTCCCTTGGACTCTAGTGGGACTAAATTATATCAAATGTGAACCTATTTTAGCCGCGAGCTGTTGTGCAAAAAGCGCTCCAGTGCGATTCAACGCACTTCAGCGCCTGAAATTGCAAAATGCCAAGAATTTCTTAAAAACTGCTTAGTTTTGGCTGAAATGGCTCAAACTTCACGATTTTGGTATTTCAAGGTCTCAAGGGCCCTAGTGGGACTGATTTATATCAAATGCGAACCAATTTTTGCCTCGCGCTGCTGCGCGAAAAGCGCTACCGCGCTCTTCAGCGCATTGCGGCGCCTGAAATTACAAAATTCCCAGAATTCCTTAAAAACAGCCCAATTTTGTCTAAAATAGTCAAAACTTCTCGGTTTTGGTATTTTAAGGTCCCAAGGACCCTAGTGGGACCGATTTAAATCAAATGTGAACCTATTTTAGGCCCGCACTGTCGCGCAAAAAGCGCTATCGCCCGCTGCTATGCGAAAAGCGCTCCCGCGCGCTGCCACGCAAAAAGAGCTACCACGCGCAAATGCGCGAAAAGTTGTCGAGCGCTTGAAATTGCTAAATGCCCAGAATTTCTTAAAAACTACCCAGTTTTGGCTGAAATGGCCAAAACTTCACAGTTTTGGTATTTTAAGGTCCCTAGGATCCTAGTGGGATTGATTTATATCAAATATGAACCTATTTTAGCTACGTGCTGCCGTGCGAAAAGCTCTACCCCCTGCTGCTGCGCACTTCAGCGCCTGGAATTCTAAAATGCTCACAATTTCTTAAAAACTTCCCAGTTTTGGCTGAAATGGGCAAAACTTCATGTTTTTGATATTTTAAGGTCCCTAGGACTCTAGTGGTACTGAATTATATTACTTAGGTAATGTTGGGGATGACATCATTTTTAAGTGGGGGAGTCTGTAACAACCCTTGTTATTACCCAAGCTTAATCTGGATTGATTAAGCTAAACCAACCTTTTAATTTGATTCCATTGGACTCATTGGGTCGTCTAAACCTAAACCTAGAAGTTTGGGATCATTTGGAGTTTAAATGGAAAATTTGGTATTTTTCGCTATTTTTGAGCCCTAGAAAATACCTAAAATTATTTGATCACCAAACCAAAATCTGAGTTCATTTTTGAATTCCTCACCCCCAAATTAGCTAAGGGTGAAATTTTGGGAATTTTTGGAGGTCATTTAGTCACTTTTTGGATTTAATTTAAATTGGTTCAATTTCATTTTAGGGTTTTAAGCAATCCTTAATTGCAAATTTATCCTTCTTCTAACGGTCGGCTATTCCAAACCACGGGCGCCATCCGGGCCGTCCGTTCCGTGGATTTGATCTAACGACCGCGCTTTAAAGCAAACCCCATCTCATCTTGACCGTTCTGCGGTTTCGAGATCCTGATCTGACGGCATCTAAGCAATCCGCCGTAAATACCCTCAATCCACCGTTAGATCCCTCGATTTGATCCAACGGCTGACCTTTTATCCGCGATCGTTCGTTAGATGTCGGGAGATCTGGACCGTTCAACGTCAACCAACGATCCATCAGACGGCCCTGGCAACCCCTGCTACTGTAGATCATCTTCTTCCCCTGCTCGCGCCCGACACTCGAATCTTCCCTGTACTGCCACGTCCTCCAGCCGGTCTGCTACTCCCTTGCCACGTCAGGAAGGTTGTTGCGGCCTTGCCCAAGCCTCCCTAGCACTCCTAGCCAAGCCTGAGGCCCGGTCCACCCCAATTTGGGAAATTGAGGGAACCCCTCGGGCCGAGCCATTCTTCCCAACCCAAGCTCTGGTGTCCATCCCTAAGGCCTATATATACCATCAAAACTTCACAGTGAGCCCCTTTGCTCACTGTGAATCCCTAATTCCACCTTTCGAATGTCTGCTGGAGTCCCGTCTTCCTCGGCAAATTCTGGAAATTCCAGGAGCGTGAACCGCTGATAGAGGGCCCGTCTGGTGTTCAGGCCCCCTATGGAGCTTCGTCTACTATCCAAGAACCTTCAGCGCACCTCAATTCCCCTCGGCTAAGCCTGCAGCCCGGCTTGAGGTACAGCCTTCCCCATTAAAATTTCCTTAAGCTCGGTTTCATTCTGTCTTCTGGATTGAGCCCTGGATGTCGTTTAGAGCACCTTAGCCACTTAAGGAAACTGTGGTGATTATCGCGTGGGGCTAAGCTAGCTCGAATCGATTGTATCGATCGATTGAGCTAGCAGCCTAGCCATGGCTGAGTCCGAGTAAGGACCCAGTGATTGGTTGCGCCTCAGGTTAAGAAAGTATGGGGTTTCGACTCACCTCACTTTTCTAAACATGTACCAATCAGACCCCGATCGAATCGAGGACTCTGTGAGGAGAATTGTCCCCTCACAGTTGGCCTGAGATGCCTTATTGAAGGCGTCTCAGTTGAGTAGCACCCCATCGATCCAGAGGGATCCAGATGGGGGTTCTTGGTCCAGTCGATGCGTCTTGACTCCCTGAACGTGTAGGGAATAATTTGAGCCGCTGCCATCACCGGAGAGCCTAGAATTTTAGTGCGGAAGTTCTGCTGACTTGGGACCCGGCGAGAGGAGGAAGACGAAGTCGTGGGTCCTGGGCTGGGCCGACCCATGACCCTCGCGGTTCTGATTTTGGGCCGTGTCTATTTAATAATAATCTGAAGATATTTTTAATAGTTGTGAATTAAATTAATCAAACCCTATAGTTTTAATTTAAATAAAAATACATAATAAATTAATTAAATAACTTTGGCTATACTGATCCAAATAGTATGATCCAATATACCATTTGAATCAGAAAAATACAAGGAATCTAAATATAAAATAAAATCTTAGATCCAATGGTTGGATTTAAATATGATTACCCAATTCTTTGCTATCCTTAATTAAATCATATTAAATTTAATAAATATTCAAATATGGAGATTAATGGCTCTGATTGCTCCTTAGACCATAGAGAACAATATCAAACCCTTAAAACCAAATTTGGATGTTAAATATTCTTAATCACTCCTTAATCACCCAAATTAAGGATTAGTGAATTTAACCCTAATTAAATCTCTGATTTTAGACAAGCTAATTTCTAGTATTATCTTAAGTATACTAGAACTTATGAATAGGGTTGGATTATCCTAGAATATCCTAAATTCACTAATCACCCTAATCGGCTTAAATAAGTAATTAGTGCTAATTAGCTTAATTAAAGGGTCAAAACTTAGGATAAGTGTATTTCCTGCTTTATTAATCAAGATGAAACACATTAAGATAGATTTGAAGTGAAATAGATAACTAAACCCTAAAATTCCAATTTTAGCTTTAAGAGGGGTATTTTGGTCATTTTGACCAAAATATGCTTAAGTGCCCTAAAACCTTGGGAAATTCGGTAAATTCACTCAAAATTAGATTATTAATGTCTCTTTGAACTCTTAAGCTAATAATGTCAATAATATTCATATTAAACTAAAGAATCTTCATTTAGTCTTAATTAAAAGACTTAGATCTTGTGTGATCTTAAAGGGGTCACTATTGCCCTAATAATTGCACCCAAAAATTGTATATGATAAGATCTCACACTTATATGTTCAGATAAGTTAACTTATGAGCTTAAAATTCTAAAAGAAATAATAATGGAAAATTCTAAGTTAAAATTTAGCTTAAAGTCTAAAGTGATCAAACCTTAGTTCCTTAGATCTTAGGTCTTAAACTTAGATCTTCAATTTAAATTAAATCATCTCCAATTAAAATTATTTAAATGATTGATTGTTTAATCTTTTGAAACCTTCCATGTGGGTATAGGATAATTCAATCTATAAGATAATGAAATTATCTTAAAGATTGATATAGATCTTAGATTCTCTAGTTTTTAATCGATTTGTTTTATCTTATAATCAGTAGAATAACCTTTCACTAAGTTCTTAGTTCCTGGATTTTTCAGCTTATAGGATTATTTACCTTTAATTTGGGTAGTAGCATGTGAACCTTAGATCCTAGTTAGGATACTACCTTAGAATTAGGATTTGAACTCAAAATTGGGGTTTAAGTTCTAAATCCTTAAAACTTGATTTACTTAATCACGATTTCGGTAAGAGAGTAAAATATTAATAAATTAGGTCGTTGATTTAATTACTTAAACTATATAGTCATCACATGATTTTGGATTAGAACTTGTTAAGTTCTAATATTAACTTTAAGAATGAAAATCTGAGATTCTACTTGATAGCTGGATATTGGAGATCCTAAACTTGTACCTTCTCAGAGTATCTAGATTTGGTAATTAGATAACACCAGATATCACATAAGTCTAGATTGAGTTTCTTGCTTACCTTGACTAAATTGCTTAGCATCCCTTGGTTATTGAGCCTTATTCCTTGAGCATAATAGGAGAACTTAGGATATGGATGATACATCCTAAGTTTGTATTTGAATTGCATATTATTCAGTTTTGCCTTGATTGCAGTTAGTATAATATGTCCTAACTTAGTCTGCCTCTTCAGTAGTAGTATTGTATAGTCTAGACTCAGACCTAGTATATTTGGATGGCTAGGTTGGGGATTGATTGATTGATATTGGAGGCCCTGGATGGCCTATTGGCTGGTATGACAGTACTATGTCTTAGGCTTATTGCTACTTTAACTGGATTGTTCAGTATTGTTTTCTGTTTTGCTTTGCCACATGCTTCAGTGGCCTTATTTTCAGTACTTACTCGCTTTGCCACACGTCTCAGTGGCTTTACATAGATTGCTTTGTTTTTGCCACATGTCTTAGTGGCCTTTTCTTTTCCTTTTCTTAACTAGCATGTTGTATGTATACTTGTATGGCTTACTTATATATGTTAGCATGTTTAGGATGCTAGAATTGCATGTTTTCAGTACTTGTGTTTCTTTTATATACCCAGTATGTGTTAATATGATCATAAGCATGCTAGGTTCATAATTGTATTATAGTTGTTGTTTCCTTTAGCTTTTAGCTTCACCTTGTTTATTTTATATTGTATGTTCTTCATACTAGTTGTTAGCTATAAATTGATAATTTATAGTTACCCATGTCTTTCGTAGCTTATTGCACCCATTATTGCTTGCATTTTAGTTAGTTTAAATGTGATATCTTTAAAATATTCAGTTCATTAAAATAGCCTAAAATATAGTTAGACAATTGTCTAACTGTAGCATTTTTGTTTTGTTGGCTGGAGCCTTAGCATTTGTGATATCGACAAATGTTAGATTCAGACATGTTCGTGGGCAGTGTCGCAGAAGAGGAGCAGGTTCAGGAGGAGGATCGTGCTTCTGCTGTTTAGTTAGATATTACATTTTATTTAAATAAGATTGAGAGACATTTTCATTCTCTTTAAAATTCAGTTTGTCGTAATTAATTCTGGATGTGTTTCATTTCTGCATTTCGATGAGTTACTATATTGTTTTCCCTCTTTTTACTATGTATGCTTGTGGATGTTACTACTTGCCTATTGCTTCCACCACTTTGATATTTACATATATATATTGATGAATGTTATAGAACTTGGTGAAAAGTCATTAGTTTAAGTCAGGTTGGGTTTACCTAACTTTACTTAAGTTGGGGGTTTGCTAGAGTTGGAGCATCGTACTCCCTTATTGTTAATACAAGGGCCCCACAGCTACCGCGAGCTGCAGCGCACTACAGCACCTAAATTGTAAAATACCTAGAATTTCTTAAAAACTGCCCAGTTTTGGCTGATATGGCCAAAACTTCATGATTTGGGTATTTTAAGGTCTCAATGGCCCTAGTGGGACTGATTTATATCAAATGCGAACCAATTTTAGCCGCGCGCTCTTCAGCGCACTAGAGCGCCTGAAATTGCAAAATGCCTAGAATTTCTTTAAAACTGCCCAGTTTTGGCTGAAATAGCCAAAACTTCACAATTTTGATATTTTAAGGTCTCAAGAGCCATAGTGGGACTGATTTATATCAAATGCAAGCCAATTTTAGCTGCGTGCTGCTGCGCGAAAAGCGCTATCGTGCTCTTCAGCGCACTGCAGCGCCTGAAATATGCAAAATGCCCAGAATTTCTTAAAAACTGCCCAGTTTTGGCTGAAATGGCCAAAATTTCCCAATTTTGGTATTTTAAGGTTCCAAGACCCTAGTGGGACAAAATTATATCAAATGGGAACCTATTTTAACCGCGCGCTACCGCGCGAAAAGCGCTCCTGCTCGCTGCCGCGCGAAAAGCGCTCCAGCGTGATTCAGCGCGATGTAGTGCCTGAAATTGCAAAATGCCTAGAATTTCTTAAAAACAGCCCATTTTTGGCTGAAATGGCCAAAACTTCACGGTTTTGGTATTTTAAGGTCCCTAGGAGTCTAGTGGGACTGAATCATATGAAATGTTAACCTATTTTAGCCATATATTGACGCGCACAGTCGTGCGAAAAGCACTTCCACGCGCTGATGCGTGCTGCCGTGCGAAAAGCACTCTAGCACAAAAAGCACTACTGCACGAACAGTGCTGAGCGCGCTACAGCGCCTGAAATTACAATATGCCCAGAATTTCTTAAAAACTGCCTAGTTTTGGTTGAAATAGCCAAAACTTCACGATTTTGGGATTTTAGGGTCCGTAGGACCCTAGTGGGATTGAATTATATCAAATGTGAACCTATTTTAGTCACGTGCTATCGTGCGAAAGGCCCAACCGCGCACTTTAGCGCGAAAGGCGTGACCGCGCACTGCTGCGCAAAAGCGCTCCTGCACGCTGCCGCGCGAAAAGCGCTCTAGCGTGCTGCAGCGCCTGAAATTGCAAACTACCCATAATTTCTTAAAAACTGCCCAGTTTTGGCTGAAATGGCTAAAACTTCATGGTTTTGGTATTTTAAGGTCCCTAGAACCCTAATATGACTGATATATATCAAATGTGAACCTATTTTAGCCGAGCGCTGCCGGACGAAAATGTAACAACCCGAGGTTGTTACCCTAGCTAAAACTAGATTAATTAAGCTAAACCAAGGTTTGATTTTGATTCCATTGGATTCAATGGGTCATTTAAACCTAAACCTAGAAGTTTGAAATCAATCAGAGATAAATTGGAAAATTTGGTATTTTTGGCTATTTTTAAGCCCTGAAAAATACCTAAATTATTTTGATCTCCAAATTGAAATCTGATTTCATTTTTGAATTTCTCATGCCCAAATTAGCTAAGGGTGAATTTTTGGGAATTTTTGGAGCTCATTTGATCCTAAATTAAATTTGGAAAATTTTAGAATAATTAAAAATTAATTTAAATGGTTTAATTAATTAAAATTAAATTTTATTTAATTATTATTTCTGTGGGATTTGCTGTCGGGACTGCGGTAGATTCGATGCGGGGTCCCGACAGCGGCACGCGCGTTTCGGCCACTTGATGTGTAAGCCCGCATCTCAGTGCGCTTAATCCAACAACTCTTATCTCGCGCACCGTGATCTGATCCCATCCGCCCGTCGGCATCTCCGATCGAACGCTCGAGATCCTCTCCGCGTTTCTAAATTTCAAACTCTCACATCAAACCGTCTAAACCCAACGGCTTCGGCATTAGACGGCGGAGGCGAACCCTACCACTGTGGACCTTCGTCCCAGCAGAGATCCCGTCCCGACCGAGAGGATTTGCAGAAATTTGCCACGTAATCCTGTCTGCCACTCCCCTTGCCAAGTCAGCTAGGCCGTTAGCTTCCTTCCGTAAGTGGCTGAGCCTAATAAGGCGACCCAGGAGGGCTAGACCCTCCCAATTTATGGAACCAGGGAGAAGCCTCGGACCAAGCCAATTCCCAAGCCCGAGCCCTGGCCTCCATTCCTAGAACCCCTTGGCGGCTATAAATACCTCTGAGACTTCACAGTGAGTCCCTTTGCTCACTGTGAATCCCCAATTCCCCAGCTGAAGGCCTGCTGGAGCTCCCGTACCCTCAGCAATTTCCCGGCATTTCCAGAGCTTAGAACCACTAATAGAGGGCCCGTCTGACATTCAGATCCATTGTGGAGCTTCGTCTACAGACCAGGAAGCTCAAGGACACCACAATTTCCCTCAGCCAGGCTCGTAGCTCGACATCAGGTACAGCTTTCCGCCATTGATTCTCCCTTAAGCTCATTTCCACTCTGTCCTTCTAAATGAGCCCTAGTTGTCATCTAAGCAGCCTTAGCCACCTAGGAAACTCCTGTGATTGTCGCCTGGGGCTACGCAAGCTTGGGTCGATCGTATCAATCGATTGAGCTAGCCAGCGAGCCAATGGCTGAGTTTAAGTAAGGACCCAGCGATTGGCTGCGCCTCAGGTTATGATAGGTTGGGGTTTCGACGCGTTTAGTCCCCCTGAGCGTGTAGGGATCAAAATCTCATCGAATCGAGCTCCCTATGAGGAAAATTTCCCCCTCACAGGCGACCTGAGATGCCTCGCAGGAGGACGTCTCGGGTGAGTAAGACCCCATCGATCCAGAGGGATCCAGATGGGGGTTCTTGGTCAATTCAACGCGCCTTAACTCAAGGAACGTGTAGGGATCGATTTGAGCCCCTGCCGTCGCCGGAGCGCTGAGAATTTCAGCTTTGAAATTCGACGAGCTCGGGACCCGTCGAGAGGAAGTAGACGAAGTCGCGGGTCCGGGTCGGGTCGATCTCTGACCCGAGCGGTTCTGATTTTGGGCCGCGGTTAATTAAATAATTATTTGAGTGTATTTTTAATGGTTATGAATTAATTTAATTAAAACCTAAAGTTATAATTTAAATAAAAATACAGAATAAATTAGTTAAATAACTTTAGTTATACAGATCCAAATAGTATGATCCAATATACCATTTAAATTAGAAAAATCCAAGGAATCTAAATACAAAATAAAATTTTAGATCCAATGGTTTGATTAAAAATTATTTGCCAAACCTTCTCTATTTTTAATTAAATCATATAAAATTATTTAATTGTCCAATTTATGAGTTTAAGGGCTCTGATTGCTCCTTGTACCATATGGAACAATTCCAGACCTTTAAGATTTATTTTGGATAATTAAATTGCTTAATCACTCCTTAGTCACCTTAATTCAAGGATTAGTGATTTAAACCCTAATTAAGCCCCTGATGTGGGTGAGGATAGTTTTCAATATCATATTAGACCTAGTATAGCCAAAGTGTAAGGTTGGATTGCCCTAAGGTGCCCTAATTTTACTAATCACCATAAGTGGCTAAATTAAGTGATTAGTGCTAATTAAGATCCTTTAGGTCATCAAAATCTGAGGTAAAGGTGTTTCCCACTTCATTAAGTAATATGAAACACATTAGAACAGTCTAGAGCAAATTTAGATAGTTAAACCCTAAAATCCCAATTTTAGCCTTAAGAGGGGCATTTTGGTCATTTTGACTAAAATGTGATTTAATGTTCCTTAAGGATTGAAAAATTCAGTAAACCACTATAAAATAGATTGAAATGTTCTCTGAAGTCCTAGAACAAGGATAGTGTTAATGTGATCCTTAAGCCATGAAATCCTCATTTAGTCCTTAATAAAGATACGTAAACCTTAAGCATTCCTTAAAAAGATCATTTGGCCCTAAACTTATTTAATTTAATAATGAAAATGGTTAGCAATCTTATTAATAAGTTCAGTAAGCATAATTTAAGAATTTAGTGTTACAGGAAAAGTAATTAGAAAGGGTCTAAGTTAAATCTTAGCTTAAGGTCTAAAGTGATCAAAACTCAGACCCTTAGATCTTAAGTGACCTAAGAAGGTCAAAATGGGTTTAATGTTAATCTAATGCTTGGAATTGTAAATTCTTAACCTTAAAAGCTCCTTATAATTAATTATGAAATTAGATCTAAAGAAAATCATAAATGGAAACCCTTAAGTCAAAACTCTAATTAGAAGTCTAAAGTGATCAAACTTCAGATCTGTAGATCTTAGATCTTAGACTTAGATCTTCACTTTGAATCAAACCACCTCCAATTGAAATTCTTTAATGATTGATTGTTTAACCTTTTGATATCTTCCATGTGGGTAAAGGATGATTCAATCAATAAGATAATGAAATTATCTTAAGGATGAATATAGATCTTAGATTCTCAAGTTGTTAATTGATTATTTTATCTTAAAATTAGTAGAATAGCCTTTCACTAAGATCTTAGTTCTTGAATATTTCAACTTATAGGATTATTTACCTTTAAATCGGGATTAAGTGAGAAACCTAGATCCTATTTAGAATATCACCTAGGATTTGGGACTTAAACTCAACATACGGTTTAAGTTCTGAATTCTTAAATCTTGATTTATTTGATCAAGATTTGGGTAAGCGAGTGAAATATTCATAAAATTAGGTCGTTGATTTGCTTATTTAAACTATATAGTCGTCACATGATTTTGGATTAGAACTTGTTAAGTTCTAATATTTAACTTTAAGGACGTAAATCTGAGATTCTACTCGATAGCTGGATATTGGAGATCCTAAGCTTGTACCTTCTCAGAGTAGTTAGATTTGGTAATTTAGACAACAACAGATATCACATAAGTTTAGATTGAGTCTCTTGCTTACTTTGACTAGATTTCTTTGCATACCTTGGATTTTGAGCTTTTGCCCTTGAGCATAATAGGAAAAACTTAGGCTGATACATCCTAAGCTAGTATTGTAATTTCATATCATTCAGTTTTGTTTTGTTTGTAGTTAGTAGAATATGACCTAGCTTAGTCTGCCTCTTCAGTGGTAGTATTGTATAGACTGGAATCAGACCTAGCATATTTGGATGGCTAGGCTGGGGATTGATTGAGTGATATTGGAGGCCCTGTATGGCCTATTGGCTGGTATGGAAGTACTAGGACTTAGGCTTATTACTACTTTAGCTGAATTGTTTTATTTTCTGATTTGCTTTGCCACATGCTTCGATGGCCTTATTTTCAGTATTTGCTCGCTTTGCCACATGTCTCAGTGGTTTTATATTTCATATATTGCTTTGCTTTTGCCACATATCTTAGTGGCATTTCTTTTCATATTAATCTGCATGTTATATGTATATTTTATGGCTTAGATATATGTATAAATGCATGTTTAGGATGCTAGAATTTTATCGTATTTAGTACTTGTGTTCTTTTATACTCAGCATATTTTACTTCGATCATAATAATGTTATGATCATGTTTATTAAGCAGTTGTAGTTATTTTTGCTTTTAGCCTTACCTTGCTTATTTAGTGTTTTGTATGTTACTTCACATACATGTTGCATACTATAAATAGATAGTTTATAGTATTCCATTTCTTTCATAGCTTGTTGCCCCTTTACTACTTGCATGTGTGGTTAAATTAAATGTGATATCCTTTAATATTCAGTTCATTTAAATAGCCTAAAATATACTTAGACAATTGTCTAACTGTAACCTTTTTATTTTGTTGGCTGGGCCCTGGCATTTGTGACACCGACAAATGTCAGATTCAGACGTGTTCATGGGCAGTGTCGCGGAGGAGGAGCCAGTTCAGGAGGAGGACCTTCCCGCTGCTATTTAGATAATTTTGCATTGTTTATTTCAGTGAGGATGAGAGTCTTTCATTTTTCAGTTACTCATTTTAGTTTGTAATAATTAACTTTCTAGATGTACTCTACTTTCTGCATTGTGATGAGTTACTATATTGCATTTTTCTTTTTCTACTATGTATGCTTGTGGATGTTACTTTATTTTGTACTGCTTTCGCCACTTTGATATTTATATTGATGGATGTTATAGCACTTGGTGACAAGCCCTTGACATAAGGCAGGTTGGGTTCGCCTAACTTTACTTAAGTTGGGGATTTGCCATAGTTGGAGCACCGTACTTTCTTATTACCAGTACGGGGGCCCCACAGAAAAGCACTACTGCACGATGCTGCGTGAAAAGCGCTCCCACACTAAAAGCGCTCTAGCGCCTGAATGTGCAAACTGCCTATAATTTCTTAAAAATTACCCAATTTTGGATGAAATGATGAAAAATTTCACAATTTTGGTATTTTAAGGTCCCTAGGACGATAGTGGGACTGAATTATATCAAATGTGGACCTATTTTAGCCATGTACTACCGCGCGAAAGGATCGACCGCGCACTGCCGCGCGAAAAGCGATCTAGCGCGCTGCAACGCCTGAAATTGCAAAATGCCATAATTTCTTGAAAACTGCCCAATTTTCACTGAAATGGCCAAAACTTCATAGTTTTAGTATTTTAAGGTCCCTAGGACCCTAGTGGAACTGAATTGTATCAAATATGAACCTATTTTAGTCGCGCGCTACTGCGCAACAAGCGCTACCGGGCGAAAAGCGCTCCCGTACGCTACCGTGCGAAAAGTGCTCAAACGCGCTTGTAGCGCCTAAAATTTCAAAATGCCCAGAATTTCTTAAAAACTGCCCAGTTTTGGCTAAAATGGCCAAAACTTCACGGTTTTGGGATTTTAAGGTCCCTAAGACCCTAGTGGGATTTATTTATATAAAATGTGAACCAATTTTAGCCACGTGCTGCCGCGTGCAAAGCGCTACCGCGCTCTTCACCGCACTGTAGTGCCTAAAATCGCAAATTGCCCATAATTTCTTAAAACAGCCCAGTTTTCGCTGAAATGGCCAAAACTTCACGGTTTTGGGATTTCAAGATCCCGAGGACCCTAATGGGACTGATTTATATCAAACATGAACCTATTTTAGCGGCGCGCTGACGCGCGAAAAGCGCTACCGCGCGCTGCAGCGCACTGAAATTGCAAAATGCCCAGAATTTCTTAAAAACTGCCCAGTTTTGGCTGAAATGGCCAAAACTCACGATTTTGGTATTTTAAGGTCCCTCAAATCCTAGTGGGACTGAGTTATATTAAATGTGAACCTATTTTAGCCACGCGTTGCTGCGTGAAAAGTGCTGCCGTGCAAAAAGCTCTCCCGCACGCTGCCGCGCGAAAAGCGCTGTAGCGGGCTGCAGCGCTTGAATTTGCAGAATACCCAGAATTTCTTAAAAACTGCCCAATTTTGCTGAAATGGCCAAAACTACATTGTTTTCATATTTTAAGGTCCCTATGGCCCTAGTAGGACTGAATTATATCAAATATGAACCTATTTTAGCCGCGTGGTCCTGCGCGAAAAGCGCTATCGTGCGCTGCAGCAAGAAAAGTGCTAGCGCATGCTGCCGCGTGAAAAGTGCTCCAGTGGGATTCAGCGTGCTGTAGCGCTTGGAATTGCAAAATGCTCAGAATTTCTTAAAATAGCCCAGTTTTAGCTGAAATTGCAAAAACTTCAGGGTTTTGGTATTTTAAGGTCCCTAGGTCCCTAGTGGGACATAATTATATCAAATGTAAACTTATTTAGCCGCGCACTGCCACGCAAAAAGCTCTACCATGCTCTGCAGCGTGAAAAGCGCTCCCGCACGCTGCCGTGCGAAAAGCGCTCAAGCCCGATTCAGCACGTTGTAGCCCTTGAAATTGCAAAATGCCTATAATTTCTTAACACTGCCCAGTTTTGGCTAAAATGACAAAAATTAAATGGTTTTGGAATTTTAAGGTCCCTAGGACCCTAATGGGAAAGAATTATATCAAATGTGAACTTGGTTTAGCCACGAGCTGCAGCGCAAAAAGTGCTAATGCGTGCTGCAGCACGAAAAGCGCTACCACGCGAAAAGCGCTCCAGCATGATTCAGCGCCCTACAACGCCTGAAATTGAAAAAGGACAATAATTTCTTAAAAACTGCTTAGTTTTGGCTGAAATGGCCAAAACTTCATGGTTTTCATATTTTAAGGTCCCTCGGACCCTAGTGTGACTGAATTATATTAAATGTGAACCTATTCTAGCTGCGCGCTATCGCGCGAAAAGTGCTACCGCGCACTGCAGCATGAAAAGCGCTCCCGCGCACTGCCGCACGGAAAGCAATCCAGCACGATTCAGCATGCTGCAGCGCCTTACATTGCAAAATGCATAGAATTTCTAAAAAACTGGCCAATTTTGGCTGAAATGGCCAAAATTTCACGGTTTTGAAATTTTAAGGTCCCTATGACCATAGTGGGATAGATTTATATCAAATGTGAACCTATTGTAGCCATGCGCTAGAGCGCGAAAAGTGCTACCGCACGCTGCCGCGCAAAAAGCGCTCCAGTGCGATTCAGCGCGCTGCAGCGCCTGAAATTGCAAAATGCTAATAATTTCTTAAAAATTGCTTAGTTTTTGGCTGAAATGGCTGAAACTTTACGATTTTGGTATTTAAAGGTCCCTCGGACCCTAATGGGACTGAATTATATCAAATGTGAACCTATTTTCACCGTGCACTGCAGCGCAAAAGGCGCTCCCGCACCGTGCCACGCAAAAAGCGCTGCAGCGCCATTCAGCGTGCTGTAGCACCTGAAATTGCAAAATGCCTAGAATTTCTTAAAAACTGCCCAGTTTTGACAGAAATGGTTAAAACTTCACTGTTTTGGTATTTTAAGGTCCCTAGGACCCTAGCATACTGAATTTTATCAAATGTGAACCTATTGTAGCCGCGCGCTCCAGCGCGATTCAGCGCGCTGCAGCCCCTGAAATTGCAAAATGCTAATAATTTCTTAAAACCTGCTTAGTTTTGGCTGAAATGGCTAAAACTTTACAGTTTTGGTATTTATAGGTCCCTCGGACCCTAGTGGGACTTAATTATATCAAATGTGAACCTATTTTAGCCACGCACTGCAGTGCGAAAAGCGCTCCCGCATGCTACCGCGCGAAAAGCGCTCCAGCGCGATCCAGCGAGCTGTAGCGCTTAAAATTGTACAATGCCTATAATTTCTTAGAAACTGCTTAGTTTTGACTGAAATGGCCAAAATTTCACGGTTTTGGAATTTCAAGGTCCCAAAGACCCTAGTGGGACAGAATTATATCAAATGTGAACCTATTTTGGCTGTGCGCTGCTTCGCGAGAAGCGTTACCGTTCTCCAGCACGATTCAGCGCGTTGCAGTGCCTGAAATTGTAAAATGCCTAGAATTTCTTATAAACTGCCCAGTTTTGACTGAAATGGCCAAAATTTCATGATTTTGGTATTTTAAGGTCCCTGGGACCCTAGCGGGATAGAATTATCTCAAATGTCAACCTATTTTAGCTGCGCGTTGGAGCGCAAAAAGAGATTCACGTTACCGCGTGAAAAGCACAACCGAGCAAAAAGCGCTCCTGCGTGCTGCCGCTCGAAAAGCGCTCCACCGCGATTCAGCGCGCTACAGCGCCTGTAATTGCAAAATGCTTAGAATTTCTTAAAAACTGCCCAGTTTTGGCTGAAATGGCTAAAACTTCACGGTTTTGGAATTTTAAGGTCCCTAAGACCCTAGTGAGACAAAATTATATCAAATGTGAACCTATATTAAACGCACGCTGCTGCGTAAAAAGAGCTACCGCGCATTGCCGCGCGAAAAGTGCTCCAACACGATTCAGCACGCTGCAGCGCCTAAAATTGCAAAATACATAGAATTTCTTAAGAACTGCCCAAATTTGGCTGAAATGGCGAAAATTTCACGGTGTTGGAATTTTAAGGTCCCTAGGACCCTAGTGGGACAGAATTATATAAAATATGAACCTATTTTAGCCGCACGCTGCTGCGTAAAAAGGGGGTTCCAGGCTCTGCAGCTCCTGAAATTGCAAAATGCCTAGCATTTCTTTAAAATTGCCTAGTTTTGGCTGAAATGGCCAAGATTTCATGATTTTGGTATTTTAAGGTCCCTAGGACCCCAGTGGGACATAATTATATCAAATGTGAACCTATTTTAACTGCGCGCTACCACGCAAAATGCGTGGCCGTGTGAAAGGCGCTGCCGTGCGAAAGGCATTGCCGCGTACTGCGCACTGCAGTGCGAAAAGAGCTCCCGTGCGCTGCTGCGCGAAAAGCGCTACCACGCGGTGCCACGTGGAAAGAGCTCCAGTGCGATTCAGCGCGCAGCAACGCCTGAAATTGCAAAATGCCTAGAATTTATTAAAAACTATCCAGCTATGACTGAAATGACCAAAACTTAATGGTTTTGGTATCTTAAGGTCCTTAGGACACTAACGTACTGAATTATATCAAATGTGATCCGATTGTACCTTCTCGCTAGAGCGCGAAAAGTGCTACCGTGCGTTGTCGCGCGAAAAGTGCTACCGCGCACTGCCGTGCAAAAAGCGCTACCGAGCACAGCAGCGCGAAAAGCGCTACAGCGCAAAAAGCGCTCCACCGCGATTCAGCGCACTACAGTGCTTAAAATTACAAAATGCCTAGAATTTTTTAAAAACTGCCCAGTTTTGACTAAAATGGCCAAAATTTCACGGTTTTGATATTTTAAGGTCCTTAGGACCCTAGTGGGACAGTATTATAACAAATTTGAACCTATTTCGATAGCGCACTGGAGCGCGAAAAGCGATACCGCGTGCTGCCACGCAAAAAGCTCTCCCGAGCCCTGCAGCGCGGAAAGCGCTGCAAGCGCTGGAGCGCGCGATTTAGCGCGCTGCAGCGCCTGAAATTGCAAAATGCCTAAAATTCTTAAAAATTGCCATGTTTTCGCTGAAATGGCCAAAACTACACGATTTTGGTATTTTAAAGTCCCTTGGACTATAGTGGGACTGAATCATATAAAATGTGAACCTATTTAGCCGCAAGCTACCGCGCGTAAAGTGCTACTGTGCGCTACCGCGCGAAATGCGCTGCCACGTACTACAGCACGAAAAGCGCTCCAGCGCCTGAAATTGCAAAATGCCTTGAATTTCTTAAAAACTACCAAGTTTTGGCTGAAATGGCCAAAACTTCTCAGTTTTGGTATTTTAAGGTTTCTAGGACCCTGGTGGGACTCAATTATATCAAATGTGAACCTATTTTAGCCGCGCGCTACAGCGCGAAATGCAGTATCGTGTGAAAAGCGCTACATCGCGCTGTAACGCCTGAAATTGCAAAATGACCATAATTTCTTGAAAACTACCTAGTTTTGGCTGAAATGGCCAAAATTTTACGATTTTGAAATTTTAAGGTCCCTAGGGCCCTAGTGGCACTGATATATATCAAATGTGAACCTATTTTAGCAACGCACTATCGCGCGAAAAGCACTACCACGCAAAAAGCGCTACCGCGCGAAAAGCGCAATCGCGTACTGCCCCACGAAAAGCGCTCCAGCGTGCTGCAGCGCCTGAAATTGCAAAATGCCCATAATTTTTTAAAAACTGCCCATTGAAATGGCCAAAACTTCATGATTTTGGCAATTTAAGGTCCCTAGGAACCTAGTGGGACTGAATTATATCAAATATGAACCTATTTTAGCCACATGCTGCGGTGCAAAAAAGCGCTACAGTGCACTGCAGTGCGCTGTAACTCCTGAAATTTCAAAATGCCTAGAATTTTTTAAATACTGCCAAGTTTTGGATGAAATGGCCAAAACTTCACGGCTTTGTTATTTAAGGTTCCTAGGACCCTAGTGAGAGTGAATTATATTAAATGTGAACTTATTTTAGCCACGCGCTACTGAGTCAAAAGCCCTCCAGCGCGCTCCAGCCCACTGCAGTGCACTGTAACGGCTGAAATTGCAAAATGCCCATTATTTCTTAAAACTGCCTAGTTTTGGCTGAAATGGCCAAAACTTTCCGGTATTGGTATTTTAAGGTCCCTAGAACCCTAGTGGGAGAGAATTATATCAAATGTGAACATATTTAAGCCGCGCACTGTCGCGCGAAATGCGCTCCAGCGTACTGCAACGCCTGAAATTGAAAAAAAGCCCAGAATTTCTCAAAAACTGCTCAGTTTTAGCTCAAATAGCTAAAATTTCACGATTTTGGTATTTTAAGGTCCCTAGGACCCTAGTGGGACTGAATTATATCAAATATCAACCTATTTTAGCCACACTATCGCGCAAAAAGTACTACCGCGTGAAAACAGTAACCGCACGCTACCCCGCGAAAAGTGTTGCAGCGCGCTGCAGCACCTGAAATTGTAAAATGCCTAGAATTTCTTAAAAACTGCCCAATGTTGGCTGAAATGGCCAAAACTTCTCAGTTTTGAGATTTTAAGGTCCCTACGACCCTAGTGGGATTGAATTATATCAAATGTGAAGCTACTTTAGCCGTGGGCTGTCGAGCGAAATGAGCTACCGCGTGAAAAATGTTACGGCGCGCTGTAGCGCCCTTCAACGCCTGAAATTGCTAAAATGCCCAAAATTTCTT
Source organism: Gastrodia elata (assembly GCA_016760335.1). Lineage (NCBI taxonomy): Eukaryota > Viridiplantae > Streptophyta > Magnoliopsida > Asparagales > Orchidaceae > Gastrodia > Gastrodia elata. The sequence goes on from JACERR010000195.1 coordinate 59,582, forward strand.
AAAAACTGCTCAGCTTAGGCTGAAATGGCCTAAACTCCACGGTTTTGTTATTTTAAGGTGCCTATGACCCTAGTGGGAGTGTATTATATCAAATGTGAACCTATTTTAGCCACGCGCTGCTGCGTCAAAAGCCCTGCAGTGCGCTCCAGCACACTGCAGCGCGCTGCTACGGCTGAAATTGGAAAATGCCCAGAATTTCTTAAAACTGTCTAGTTTTGGCTGAAATGGCCAAAACTTTTCGGTATTGTTATTTTAAAGTCCCTAGAACCCTAGTGGGACAGAATTATATCAAATGTGAACCTATTTAAGCCACGCGTTGTCGCGCGAAATGCGCTACAGTGCACTGCAATGCCTGAAATTGAAAAATGCGCAGAATTTCTTTAAAACTGCCCAGTTTTGGCTGAAATGGCCAAAATTTCACGGTTTTGGTATTTTAAGGTCCCTAGGACCCTAGTGGGACTGAATTATATCAAATGTGAACTTATTTTAGCTGCGTGCTGTCGCGCGAAAACAAGTACTTGCGCAAAAACTGCAACCGCGCGCTGCCCCGCGAAAAGCGCTCCAGCGCCTGAAATTGCAAAATGCCAAAAATTCTTAAAAATTGCCCAGTCTTGGCTGAAATGGCCAAAACTTCTCAGTTTTGGGATTTTAAAGTCCCTAGGATCCTAGTGGGATTGAATTATATCAAATTTGAACCTATTTAAGCCGCGCGCTGCCACGCAAAAGGCAATCCAGCGCGCTGCAGCGCCTGAAATTGCAAAATACCCAGAATTTCTTAATAACTACCCAGTTTTGGCTAAAATGGCCAAAACTTCATGGTTTTGGGATTTTAAGGTCCCTAGGATCCTAGTGGGACTATATTATATCAACTGTAAACCTCTTTTAGCCGCGAGCTACCGTGAGAAAAGCGCTCCCGCGGGAAAAGCGCTATCGCACGCTGCAGCGCCTGAAATTGCGAAATGCTCATAATTTCTTAAAACTGCCCAGTTTTGGATGAAATGGCCAAAACTTCACGTTTTGGTATTTTAAGGTCCTTAGGACCCTAGTGGGACTGAATTATATCAAATGTGAACCTATTTTAGCCGCGAGGTGTCACGCGAAATACGCTACAGCGTGAAAAGCGCGCTGTAGCGCGTTGCAATGCCTGAAATTGCAAAATGGCTAGAATTTCATAAAAACTACCCAATTTTAACTGAAATGGCCAAAACTTCATGGTTTTGATATTTTAAGGTCCCTAGGGCCCTAGTGGCACTCATATATATCAAATGTGAACCTATTTTAACCGCGCACTATCGCGCAAAAAGCGCTATCACGCGAAAAGCGCAATAGTATGCTGCCCCGCGAAAAGCCCTCCAGTGCACTGCAGCGCCTGAAATTGCAAAATGCCCATAATTTTTTAAGAACCTGCCCATTGAAATTGCCAAAACTTCATGATTTTGGTAATTTAAGGTCTCTAGAAACCTAGTGGGACTGAATTCTATCAAATATGAACCTATTTTAGCTACATGCTGCCGCGCGAAAAGCGCTACAACGTACTGCAGCACGCCGTAACTCCTGAAATTGCAAAATGCCTAGAATTTCCTAAAATATGCCCAGTTTTGGCTGAAATAGCCAAAACTTCACGGTTTTGTTATTTTAAGGTTCCTAGGACCCTAGTGGGGCTGAATTATATCAAATGTGAACTTATTTTAGTCGCGCGCTGCCCCACAAAAAGCGCTCTAGCGCTGCAGCGCCTGATATTACAAAATGCTCAGAATTTCATAAAAACTGCACAATTTTGGCTGAAATGGCCAAAATTTCCCGGTTTTGGTATTTTAAGGCTCCTAGGACCCTGGTGGGACTGAATTATATCAAATGTGAACCTATTTAAGCTGCACGCTGCCGAGCAAAAAGCGCTAACTCGCGTTGCCACCCAAAAAGCACTCGAGTGCGCTGCCGCACATGAAATTGCAAAATGCTCAGAATTTTATAACAAATGCCAAGTTTTGCCTGAAAATACCAAAACTTGTCGGTTTCAGTATTTTAGGGTCCTAGGACCTTAGTGGGACTGAATTATATCAAACGTTAACCTACTTTTAGCCACGCACTGCTGCGCGAAAAGCCCTACAGCGCGCTCATGTGGGACTGAATTGTATCAAATGTGAACCTCTTTTAGCAGCGCGCTGTCGCGCGAAATGCGCTACCGCGCAAAAAGCACTACAGTGTGCTGCAAAGCATGAAATTGTAAAATGCCCTGAATTTCATAAAAACTGCCCAGTTCTGGCTGAAATTCCAAAATTTCACAATTTTGGTATTTTATGGTCCCAAGGACCCTAGTGGGACTGATATATATCAAATATGAACCTATTTTAACCGCGCACTATCGCGCGAAAAGCACTACCGCACGAAAAGCACAATCGCATGCTGCCCCGTGAAAAGTGCTCCAGAGCGCTGCATCGCCTGAAATTGCAAAATGCCCATAATTTCTTAAAAACTGCCCAGTTTTACTTCAAATGGCCAAAACTTCATGATTTTATTATTTTAAAGCCCCTAGTACCCAAGTGGGACTGAATTATATCAAATATGAACCTATTTTAGCCACATGCTGCCGCCCAAAAAGTGCTACAGCGAATGCAGCGCGCTGTAACGCCCCGAAATTGCAAAATGCCTAGAATTTATTAAAAACTACCCAGTTTTGGTTGAAATGGTCAAAACTTCACGGTTTTGCTATTTTAAGGTTCCTAAGACCCTAGTAGGACTGAATTATATCAAATATGAACCTATTTTAGCTATGCGCTGCTGCGTGAAAAGCTCTACAGCGCGCTCCACTGCACTGCAGCGCGCTGTAACGCCTGAAATTGCAAAATGCCCAGAATTTCTTACAAATTGCCTAGTTTTGGGTGAAATGGCCAAAACTTCACGGTTTTGGTATTTTAAGGTTCCTAGGACCCAAGTGGGGACTGAATTATATCAAATGTGAACCTATTTTAGCCACGATCTGCTGGCGTGATAAGCCCTACAGTGCGCTCCAGCGCACGGCAGCGCACTGTAATGCCTGAAATTACAAAATGCCCAAAATTTTTTAAGAACTTGCCTAGTTTTGGCTGAAATGGCGAAAACTTCACGATTTTGGTATTTTAAGGTCCCCAGGACCGTTGTAGGATATAATTATATCAAATGTGAACTAATTTTAGCCACGCGCTGCCACACAAAAAGCGCTATCGGGCGCTGCCGCGTGAAAAGCGCTACCGGGCACTGCCGCGTGAAAAGCGCTACAGCGCGCTTCAGCGTCCTGCAACTCCTGAAATTGCAACATGCCTGAATTTCTTAAAAACTGCCAAGTTTTAGCTGAAATGGCCAAAACACTTCCTGGTTTTGGTATTTTAAGGCTCCTAGGACCCTGGTGGGACTGAATTATATAAAATGTGAACCTATTTAACCGCACGCTACAGCGCCTGAAGTTGTAAATGCTCAGAATTTTATAACAAATGCCATGTTTTGGATGAAAATACCAAACCTTCATGGTTTTGGTAATTTAAGGTCCCTAGGACCCTAGTGGGACTCAATTAAATCAAATGTGAACCTGTTTTAGCCACGAGCCCCTAGTGGGACTGATTTATATCAAATATAAATGTATTTTAGCCACATGTTTGCCGCGCGACAAGCGCTACAGCGCACTGCAGCATGCTGTAACGCCTAAAATTGCAAAATGCCTAGAATTTCTTAATAACTGCCTAGTATTGGCTGAAATGGTGAAAACTTCACGGTTTTATTTTTAAGGTTCCTAGGACCCTAGTGGGACTGAATTATATCAAATATGAACATATTTAGCCATGCGCTGCTGCGTCAAAACCCTACAGTGCGCTCCAGCGCACTGCAGTGCGCTGTAACGCCTGAAATTGCAAAATACCCAGAATTTCTTAAAAACTTGCCAAATTTTGGCTGAAATGGCCAAAATTTCCAGGTTTTTGTATTTAAGGTCCTAGGACCATAGTGGGACTGAATTATATCAATGTGAACCT
>JACERR010000196.1:0-5000 GCA_016760335.1 Gastrodia elata
CACACATATGGAGATAAGTATATATATATATATATATATATAGTTATGAATGTGTTTGTGTGTGTGTGTTATATATAAACATGCCTACATGTGTGTGTTTATGTCTAAATATATACGATTGGGGTATACATACTCACAACCATAAATACACACACACATAGATATATATACATATATATATATATATATATATATATATATATATATTATCTTAGACACACACATACACACACAAACACTTATCCGTATACACACACACACACTCATATATACATACAAACACACATGCACATATATACTTATCTTTATGCGTGTGTGTTTCTGTGTGCGTGCATGTATATGAATATTTACATCATATACACGAACACACTAACACACACACGCACACACACGCACACACACACACACACACACACTCATATATACTAATTTTTATGTGTGTGTGTTTGTGAGTATATATATATATATATATGTGTGTATGTGCTATATACATGTATATATATATATACATGTATATATATATATACATGTATATATATATATATATACATGTATATAACATATATGTGTATGTGTCTATATATTTATATAGACACCACACACTCATATATATATATATATATCATACAGTTATGTTTGTGTGTGTTTGTGTATTTAATATATCTATATATATATATATTTATATTTATATTTATATGTATGTATATAATACATACGTGTGTGTGTGTCTATTTAGAAATATATATGATTGTGAGTATGTATATTGAATACATACATAGAGATTAGTATATATTAGTGTGTGTGTGTGTTTGTGCACACAAATACACACAAATACACACACATAGAGATAATTATATATGAGTCACTCACACACACATAAATACACACTCATAGAGATTAGTATATATGAGTGTATTTGTCTGTATATTTATATGAGTGTGTGTATGTGTACACACACACACACACTCATATATATTAATCTCTATGTATGTGTGTGTCTATAAATATATATATATATAGACATCTATATATATATATATATATAAATATATAGACACACACACACATAAAAACTTACACACACACACAAACTTATCTCAATCTGTATGTGTTTGTAGTTAAGTGTATGTGCACATATATGAATTATTATATTATATATATGCACACATATACACACCCACTCATATATACTAATCTCAATGTGTGTGTCTCTATGTATATATATGTGTGCATGTGTTATATACATATATATTTATATAGACAAACACACACATACACATATGTTTACATCTGTGTCTGTGTGTTGGATATATACACACATACAGACAAGTATATATGAGTCTATAAGTGTGTTTGTCTCTCTCTCTCTCTCTATATATATATATATCTATATATTTATAATACATACATGTGTGTATTGGGTATACATACTTAAAATCATTCACAATCCTATATAAATATAGTGACACACACACACACACACATATGCACACAAAACACACACGTAACACTCATATATACTAATGTCTATGTGTGGGTTTATGTGTGTGTGGGTTTATGTGTGTGTGTGTGTGTGTCTACATATATGCATACACACACACACACTCATATATAGAGACACACACATATGTGTATATACATATATGTATAGATATAACACATATGTGTATTTGTTTGTTGGTGTGCATGTGTGCCTCTTATAATTCATAGACACACACACACACATACATGTATGTGCGTGTGTGATAGACACACACATGTATATATTATATACTAATCTCCATGTGTGTGTCTATATATATATACATATATATCACACACACAGATATATATAACACATACGGGTGTGTGTTTATAAATAAAGATAAGTATATATGAATGTATATGTGTATCTATATATATATATACATGTATATATATATACAGTTGTGAGTATGTAGAGACATACACACTCACACACATCAAGATAAGTATATGTGAGTGTGGGTGTTTGTATGCATGTATGTAGAGACACACACATATATATACATGAGTATGTATACCCAACTCAATATATTTATTTACGATTATGAGTATGTATACCAACACACACACACACATGTATACATGCACACACACACACATATATATTATATACCCCCATAAATATATATATAAGTGTTTGTGGGTGCCTAAATATATATATGAGTATGGATGTCTCACAAGTATACATGAGTGTGTGTGTATATATATATAGACAAACACACACACACACACATACTCATATACACTAATCTCTATGTGTGTGTGTTTGTATGAGTGCATACTTATATGTGTGTGTCTATATATTTATATACGATTGTGAGTATATATACCCACTCATATATACCGATCCCCATGTGTTTATGTGTGCATGTGTCACACACACTTACACACACATGCGTATACATACACACTCATATATACTTATCTCCATGTGTGATTGTGTGTGTGTGTATGTGTATGTGTGCATGTCTATACATATAGACACACACACACACACAAAACACATACACACACATACTCATATATACTAATCCCTTTGTATGTGTATACATATATATGTGTGTGTATGTCTATATATTTATATGGGTATACTTACTTGCAACCATATAATATATCTATCTATATATATATATATATATATATATATATATATATATATATATATATCCCACCAGCCACACATAAGAAAAAAAAAAAAAAAAATATATATATATATATATATATATATATATGTACTAATCTCGATGTGTGTGTCTCTACAAACACAAACACTCACACTCATAGAGAATAGTATATATGTGTGTGCGTGAAATATGGAGATATACACACACACACACACACACACACACACACATATATATATATATATATATATATATATATATATATATATTTATATGCTTATATAGACACACGCACACATAGAGATTACACTTGCAACACAACACAATATATACCCAACACACTCATATATACTTATTTTTGTGTGTGTCTGTGTTTGTGTGTGGGTAGACATGCATGTAAATAACACACTCAACTTTATCAATATATTTATATTGATTAACACACACACATAGAGATAAGTATATAAACAAACACACACACACACACACAATAGCCAACACATGGAGATAAGAATATATGATAACACATATATAGTTGTGAGTGTGTGTGTGTGTGTATGTGTATATATACCCAATACACCCACCTACACACACTCACACAAGTATGTATATATAAGTGTGTGTGTGTGTGTGTGTGTGTGTGTGTGTGTGTGTGTTTGTGTCATGCACACATGCACACACATAAGTTCTATTGTGATTAGTATGTGTGTCTGTGTATCCTGAGTGGGTATATATGAGTATGTGTATGTGTGTGTATACATATGTGTGACACACATATATATAGAGATAAGTATATATGTGTGTGTGTGTTTTGTGTGTGTGTCACTATATATTTATCTCTATGTGCGTACACACAAACACACATGTATGGTGTTTGTGTGCACACACATAGACATGAGTATAGAGGCACACACAAACACACACACACACACTATATATAAATATATAGATATACACACACAAATGAACATACAAACACACACACACACACTATATATAAGTTTTTTATATCTATGTGTGAGTATGTGTGTGTTGGGTATACAAACTCATATATATATGTGTTATATACATGTGTGTGTGTGTATGTTGGGTCATGTTTGTGTGTGTGTGTGTGTGTGTGTGCACACACTCATGTGTGTGCATGAGTGTGCTAAGTGTGTGTTTCTATGTCACAAACAAACACACATAAGGATAAGTATATATATATATATAGACACACACATGGGTATACATACTCATGTTTGTGTGTGTGAGTAAACAAACACTCACAAACATAAACACACACACATATACACACACACAAATCTCTATAGACAAACAACACAACAGACACACACACACACACACTCAGATATACTTATATAGACCTATGTGTGTGTGCACACAGATATACTAATCATTATTTGTTTGTGTTTGTGAGAGTGTGACACACACAAACACACACACACACACAACCACACACACACACACAAAGATTAGTTTATACACATATATATACATGTATAAAGCACATACGTGCACATACACAGATATATATATATATACATGCATACACGGACACACACACACACATACATGGAAGCATGCACACATAGATGTTAGTATCTATGAGTGTGTGAGTGTGAGTGTGTGTGTGAGTTGTGTATGTAGACACACACACACCCACACACAAGCACACATACACATAGAGATTAGTATGTACACACATGCACACATATGTAATATATATATACTTACAACCACATATATATATATATATACACACACACACACTCATATATACTCATCTCTATGTGTGTATGTATGTCTGAATGCATGTATGTAGACACACACACACATGCACAATCACATATATATAGAGACTTGTATTGTTGTGAGTAACACACATATATAAATGTATGTGTGTGTATATACTAATCTCTTTGTGTGTGTATGTGTCCATATATATGTGTGTGCGTGCGTGTGTGTGATTACATATAGTTGTGAGTATGTATACATACTCACAACTTTATACATATATGAGTGTGTTTTTGTGTGTGTTGGGTATACTATAAATAAACATACACATAGAGATTAGTATATATGAGTATGTATGTATATATAAAGACATAGAGATAAGTATAAGTATACACACACACACAATAATATATATATATATATATATATATTCATATACATGCAGACACGCACACACACACACACACTCAATATACTTATCTCTATGAGTGTTGGGTATACTATAAATATACACAAACATAAATATTAGTATATATGAGTGTGCATATATATATATATATATATATATATATATATATATATATATAGACATAAGTATAAGTATTCACACACACA
>JACERR010000196.1:10000-17500 GCA_016760335.1 Gastrodia elata
TATATACTAATCTCTATGCAGGTGTGTGTGTGTGTTTCTGGTAGACACTCACACGAACACACACACACACACAAATGTTTGTGCGTTGTTTGTGTATTGGGTATACATACACACAACACACACTCACACACACACAAATATATAGAGATATGTATATATAGACAACACATATATAGAGATTTGTATATAAATACATGTGTGTGTGTGTGTGTATACTCAACCTATATATGTCAACACACCCACAAACAGATACAAATATCTATATAGGTGTGTGTGTATGTGTATATGTAAGTGTGTGCGTTGGACACACACACACTCATATATACTAATATATATATCTAAGTATGTTTGTAAGTATGTATGCTCAACAACTGTATATATATAGACACACACATACTCACACTCGCATATACTTATTTTCATGTGTCACATCCATATATGGGTATACTCACACACAAACACATACATATATATAAAGTGTGTTAAACACACATATGTATATATATCTATGTATGTTTGTATATGTGTTAGGTATAGATACCCATATATATGTATTATATACATGTGTGTGTGTGTGTTGGGTTATCTTTGTGTATGTGGGTGTGTAGAGTGTATGCATCTAGGTCACAAACAAACACACATATAGATAAGTATATATATATATACACACACACACATAAACACACACACACAAATCTCTATAAACACACAATTACTCACACACATTCTTATATACTAATCTCTATGTCTGTGTGTGCATGTGTTGGGTAGATAGACACACACACAAGTGTGTGTGTTGTGTGTATTGGGTATACATACACACAATACACACACAAAAAAAAAAAAAAGAGATAAGTATATATAGATATACACACATAGAGACTAGTATATAAATACATATGTGTGTGTGTGTACACACACACACAGCATATGTTTATATATAGACACGCACACACTACACATACACACAAATATGTATATGAGTGTGTGTGTGTGTCTATATATTTATATACACTCATATATACACACACAAACATATATATATATATATATATATATGTGTGTGTGTGTGTGTTGTATACATACACACACAAACATATATATATATATATATATATGTGTGTGTGTGTGTGTGTGTTGTATACATACACACACACACACTACACACACAAACAAACACTCACATATACACCCACAAACATATATATATATCTCTAAGTATGTAGGATACACACACACACACACACACACACACACAGATATATATATATATACACACACAAATATACAGACACATATACACAAACACACACACATAGAGATTAGTATATATGAGTGTGTGTGTATTGGGTATGCATCTCTATGTGTATTTGTATGTGTGTATTTATATATTTATATATACACATATATACACACACAAACATATATATGTATTTTATACATACACAGAAACTATATACACACACGCACACACAAAAATGCATATATACCTAACACACACAAATATGCATATAAAAGCCCAAGACACACAAATACACACTCACATATACACAGAAACATATATATATATATATATATATATATATATATATATATATATTTGTATGTTTTAATGGATATACACACACTCACGTACACATATAGAAACACATGCAGACACATATATAACAGACACAGAGATATTAGTATATATGTATGTGTGTGTGAGTGTATATATATATATATATATATATATATATATATATTTGTGTGTGTGTGTGTGTGTTTATGTGTGTGTATGTGTATACACAGATATATTATATATATATACACACACAAACAAACACAAACAAACACAAACACACATATATATTTATATATATACACACACACACACAAACACCACACATAAGGATTAGTATATATTAGTGTCTGTGTGTGTGTCTATATATTTGTGTGTGTGTATATATATATATATATGTGTGTGTTGGGACAATGGTGTATATATATATATACACATGTATATGTGTGTGCATACTCACATGCATACAAACACACACTCATACACACATAGCCAACACACACACAAACATTCACAATACTGTGTGTGTGTGTGTGTCTACATACTCACAACAAATACACACTCACACACATATATGTGTGTGCATTTGTTGTGAGTATGTAGAGACACACACACATAGAGATAAGTATAAAATATATATATATAAAATATATTGTGCATCAAAATAAGTATGTATACCCAACATAAAATATACACACACACACATAGAGATTAGTAAATATATACATACTCAAAACCTTATATTTATATAGACACACACACACTCATATATGTGAGTGTGTATACTCATAATCATATATATATATTGACACACTCATATACCCAACACAACACACACACACACACACACAAACACACACTCAGATATACTTATATAGACCTATGTGTGTGTGCACACAGATATACTAATCTTTATTTGTTTGTGTTTGTGAGAGTGTGACACACACAGACACACACACACACACACATGGTGACACACACACATATAAAAATATAGACACACACAGACACACAACAACACACACACACATAAAGATTAGTATATACACATATATGTACATGTATAGAGCACATACGTACACATACACAGATATATATATATACATGCATACACGGACACACACACACATACATGGAAGCATGCACACATAGATGTTAGTATATATGAGTGTGTGAGTGTGTGTGTGTGTGTGTGAGTTGTGTATATAGACACACACACCCACACACAAGCACACATATACATAGAGATTAGTATGTACACACATACACACATATGTGTTATATATATATTTACAACCACACACATATATATATATATATATACACACACACTCATATATACTCATCTCTATGTGTGTGTGAATGTCTGAATGCATGTATATAGACACACACACACATACACAAACACACATATATAGAGACTTGTATTGTTGTGAGTAACACACATATATAAATGTATGTGTGTGTATATACTAATCTCTTTGTGTGTGTATGTGTCCATATATATGTGTGTGCGTGCGTGTGTGTGTTTACATACAGTTGTGAGTATGTATACATACTCACAATTGTATATATATATGAGTGTGTTTTTGTGTGTGTTGGGTATACAATAAATAAACATACACATAGAGATTGGTATATATGAGTATGTATGTATATATATAGACATAGAGATAAGTATAAGTATACACACACACACAACAATATATATATATATATATATATATATATATATATATATATATATATATATATATATATATATATATATATATATATTCATATACATGCAGACACACACAGACACACACACACTCAATATACTTATCTCTATTAGTGTTCGGTATACTATAAATATACACAAACATAAATACTAGTATATATGAGTGTGCATATATATATATATATATATATATAGACATAAGTGTAAGTATACACACACACACATACACACTAATATATATAATCATATAAATACACACACACACACACACAAACACACACCACACATGTGTATTATTATCTTATACTCATATAGACACACACACACACACACACACATATATATACTAATTTATATGTGTGTGTGTGTATACTAATTTCTATGTGTGTGTGTGTTCGTGTGTATGTGTGTTGATATACATACTCACAAACACACACATGTGTGAGTATGTATTCTAAACACAGACACACACAAACGCACTCACATATATTATTATACATATACATACTCATTCACTAATATATACTTATCTCTCTGTGTGTCCATAAACGATGCAACCACAGAAATATTGGTATATATATACATACTTTTAACTGTATATATATATATATGTGTATGTGTGTGTATGTATGTATTTGTGTGTACCTACATATATAGGCACACACTCATATATATATATATATATATATATATATATATATGTATATATATGCATAAACACACGCACACACACACACAGATATATGTATGCCCAACATACAATATATACACATTCCCATACACACACTCACAAAGACACACATATAGAAATTAGTATATATATGAGTCTTTGTGTATGTATATATATATATATATATATATATATATATATACTATGTGTTGTATACGCATGTGTATTTGCGTGTGTGTATACTTATCTCTATATATATATATATATATATATATATATATCTGTGTGTATATGTATGTGTGTGTGTGTTGGGTATATAGCACATATGTCTATATATATATATATATATACAGCATCTTCAGAGAGTATTTGTGTGTATGTGTGTGGTGTGTGTGTGTGTCTATATGAGTGTGTACGTGGGTGGAGTGTCTGTGTGTGTATGTGATGGTATATATATATATATATGTGTGTGTGTGTGTGTGTGTGCGTATATATTTGTGTGTGTGTTTGGTATACATACTCACAACACATAAAAATACACATTCACACAAACACATATGTGTGCACACACACACATGGACACACACACACATACACACACATACTCACAAAGATACACACACACTCACACATAAACATGCGTGTGTGTGTCTATATATATATAGGTATATATATATAGACACACACTTATATGTGCCTATATATTTATATGTTTGTGAGTACATATGAGTGTGTGAGTGTCTTTTTGTGTGTATGTGTATTGTGTGTGTGTGTCTAACAATTGTGATGTGTGTGTGTGTAGACACATGTGTGTGTGATAACACACATACACACACACACACACAAATACAAACTTAGAGACACTCACTTATACACACACACACACACACAAACATACACACATAGATACACACATACACACACACATACACACACATACTCATATATAAATATAAAGATACACTCATAGTGTGTTGGGTATACACACTTATATATACTAATCTCTATATATTTGTGAGTGTATATATGTATGTGTGCCTACATATATATATGTATACACACACACGCACACACACTCATATATACTAATCCTTATGTGTGTGTGCACGTATGTGTGTGTGTGCGCACATATATATACATATATACTAATCTCTATATGTGAGTATGTATACCCAACACAACACACTCGCACATAGAGATTAGTATATATGAGTGTGTGTGTGCGTGTGTGTGCGTATGTAAGCACACACACACACGCACATAGATATTAGTATATATGAGTGTGTGTTATATACATACTCACACACACAAACACATACACATAGAGTATATATATACCCAACACATACACATACAATCACACACACGCACAGACAAACACACGCACATAGAGATTAGTATATACAGTTGTGAGTCTGTATATCGAACACACACACACACATATGTATATATAGAGTGTGTTATATATACATGTCAACATGCACACACATATGTATTAATAGACATATGTGTGTGTGGAAATGTATATATAACACACTATATATATATATACATACGTATGTGTGTGTGTGTGTCTATATATGAGTGTGTATGTGTCTTTATATTTATATATGTGAATACTCATCTATATATTTATATGAATATCTTCGTGTGAGTGTGTGTGGTGAACACACACACACACCTACACACATTATATGTGTGTGTGCTCACACACACAGTAAATATACATATGTATATAATGTGTGTATACCCAACACAAACTTATGTGTTTTATATGTGTACATACTTATAACCATATATTATGAGTATATATTAGTATATGTGTGTGTTTATATATATGCATTTAAATATAGCACATATAATAATGTATATGTATATGTGTGTGTTGGGTATACATAGATCATATGTACTATATCTATACCCAACAAACACACACACATGTGTGCCACACAAACACAAAGATATATATATATACACAAACACACAACAAACATACACACATAAAGAATAGTATATATGAGTGTGTGTGTGTGTGTGTCTGTATATATATATATATATATATATATATATATATATCTGTGTGTGTGATATAGACTATATATAGACACACACACACACACATATTTAAACACATAGAGAAGTATATATTAGTTGATATGTGTGTGTGTGCCTATGTGTATGTGTTCGGTATATAAATGTTAGTGTGTAGGTATCTCTATGTATTTGTGTGTTTGTGTGCATGTGTGTGTGTGTGTGTTTGTGTGTGTGTGTGTGTGATACTAAACTTTATGTGCGTGTGTGTGTTCTGTTTGTGAGTATGTATATCCAAAACACAGACACACACATACACACACATATACTAATCTCTATGTGTGTGTGTGTGTGTGTGTGTATGTATACATACTCATTTGTTAATCTCTATGGTATGTTTGAGTGGGTGTGTTTGTGTGTTTGTGTGTTTGTGTGTGTGTACACTATGTGTATACTATGTGTGTGTACTATGTGTATGTGTTTCTATATATTTATATGTGTGTACTAGTATGTATACCCAACACACTCTCACACACACACACTCATATATGTATGTGTGTATGTGTTCACACACATAGAGATTATTATATATGAGTGTGTGTGTCTGTCTGTCTGTGCCTATATATATGGTTGTACATGAACGTAGAAACACACACACACATAGAGACTAGTGTATTTGAGATTTGGGTATACATACTTATCTCTATGTCTAGGTTGGGTATACATACTCACAACCATATATATGTTTACCTCTATGTGTGTGTCACACACATAGAGAGTATATATGAGTGTGTATGTGTGTGTGGAGATATATAGATACCAATATTTGTGTATGTGTATGTGTGTGCATACATAGAGATTAGTATATATGGATATATATATATATATACAGGCACACACAGATGTGTTTATGTGTGTGTCATATATACAGGCTTGCTAATGTGTGCGTGTTATCACACCCACACAGACACACTCACGCACATAGAGATTCGTGTATACGGTGCACACACGCACACACTCATACATACTTATCTCTATGTGTGTCATATATTGAGATAAATTTATATATGGAGATAAATTTCATTTATCTATATGTGTGTATGTAGAGACACACACACATAAGCACACATGCATATAGATTATTATTTATGAGTCATACATACACGGGCATTAGTATACTAATCTCTATGTGTGTATATACATATGTGTTATATACTTATAAATGATGTATGTGTGTGTGCATGTATTTGAATATATAACACACACACACACAAATATCATAACTAATATCTATGTGTGTATGTGTATCTATGTGAGTGTGCATGGGTACACATGCTCACAACCATATATAAATATGAGTGTGTATACATAGTCTATATATATATATATATGATCACACACACACACACACTGATATATAGACATGTGTCTGTGTGTGTGTTGTGTGAGTATTGTGTGAGTGTTGTGTGTGTGTTGGGCATATATATATATATATATATATATATATATATATAT
>JACERR010000196.1:30000-32500 GCA_016760335.1 Gastrodia elata
TATATAGACACACACACGTATATGTTACATATTCATATACATGAACCATACACCTTACACACACTCACACGCACACATACACTCATATATACTAATCTCTATGTGTGTATATGTGTGTGTGTGTGTCTCTACATACATGCATATAGACACACACACACAAATACATACACCTAGAGACTAGTATATAAAAGTGTGTGTGTGTTCGTATACATAGTCACAACTGTTTAAATATATAGACATGCACACATGTGTGTTATATATTGTGTGTGTGTCTATATATATAGATAAACATACATAAGCAATTATATATATATGAGGGTGTGTGTGTGTGCACCACATATACTAATCTCTATATAAACACACACACACACACACAAAGACATATGTGTGTGTTGGGTATACATATTAACAACTATATATAAATATATAGACACGCACACATGTATGTACTTTATATTGATATACATGCACATACTCACACACTCATATATACTTATTTCTATGTGTATTGGGTATACATACTCACAACTATATATAAATTAGTATATATGAGTGTGTGTGTGTGTGTGTCTATATTTATATATATATATATATATATATATATATATATATATATATATATATATATATATATATATAACATATATGTGTGTGTGTCTATATATTTATACTAATCTCTATGTGTGTGTGTTTGTATGTGTGTTAGGTATACATACTCATAACCATATATATACATAAACACACACACACAAACACACACACACATAGAGTATTTTGTATTTGTGTGTGTTTGTGTGTGCCTATATATATATGGTTATGAGTATATATGTGTGCCTATATACTAATTTCTATGTGTGTGTTTGTGTGTGTGTGTCTACATACATGCATACAGATGTGTATGTGTTACCACAACTATATAATATAATATACATACTCATAACCATATAATCTTTATATGTGTGTGACAAGTATTTATATGAGTGTATGATAAGTATGTATATTTATATATTTATAGAGTTCTGAGTATGTATATTATAAATACATAATATACTAGATATATAGACATGTGTGATAACTCATATGTGTCACATAGAGATAAGAATATATGAGTGTGTGTGTGCTTCACAATACACTCGTATATACTAATCTCTATGTGTGTGTATTTGTGTGATATGTGTGATAACACATATATATATATATATATACTATAAGTATAATTATAAATAAAAAATATAGAAACACACATACTTATATATACTTATCTCTATGTGTGTGTGTATGTTTATGAGTATATATACTTATCTCTCTGTGTTTGTGTTTGTGTCTTTATAATTATTTACACACACACAGCCTCATATATATATTTACATACGTGTGTGTACATACACATATATGTGTTACCACACACACACAAATATATATGTGTTATGTGTGTGTGCATGTTAACACATACATGTGTGTGTCCTTAAATTCTTATACGGTTGTGAGTATGTGTGTATGTGTGTGTGTGTCTGTGTGTCTGTGTGTGCATATACCCAACACACAAAAGTATATATACTAATATATGCATATATAAATATATAAACATATATATATATATATATATATATATCTATGTGTGTAGTAACACATACATGTGTGTGTGTTGGGTAGACATACTCACAACCGTATATTTATGTGTGTGTGTTGGGTATGTGAGTTTATATACACACACAAACACACAAATACACAAACATAAAGTTTATATAATACATACGTGTATGTGTCTATATATTTATATAGCATTGTGAGTAAGTATACCCAACACACATGCATACATACAGACACACACTCATATAACAAACACATATATACTCACAACCATATATTTATAGGCACATACTGACACACACACATCGTATATAAATAATCTTTATGTGTCTGTGTTTGTGTGTGTGCGTGTGTCTATATATATATATATATATATATATATATATATATATATATATATATATATATATATATATATATGTTTGTGAGTATTTATACCCAAGATATGCACACTCAACGCACACATAAACACACAAACATAGAGATTAGTATTTATGAGTGTGTGTGTCTATATATTTATATACAATTGTGAGTATGTATACCCAACACACACATACACACATACTCAAATATACTAATCTGCATGTGTGGGTGTGCTGGGTATACACATAGAGAATAGTATATATGAGTGTGTGTATGTCTATATATTTTTATACGTACACACACACACTCATAGAGATTAATATACATATACATTTATGTGTGTGTATTGGGAACACATACTCACAACCGTATATAAATATATAAATACACACACACACTCATATATACTTACACACACAGACAGACATATATACTTATCTCTATGTGTGTGTGTGTGTCTATATATGTGAGTACGTACATTTATAAATATATAACTCTATGTGTGTGTTTATATATATATCAAAATAAACACACATTTATATGTATA
>JACERR010000196.1:37500-40000 GCA_016760335.1 Gastrodia elata
ATTATACCCAATCATATTCACTATGTGTGTGCCTATGAGTGTAATACACACATGCACAGACACACACACTCATACACACACACACACAAAATCTCTATATATGTGTGTGTATACCTAATATATAGAAATTATGTCTGTGACACACAAACACACAAACTCATATATAGACACAAACAAACACACGCACACTCCATATATACTTATATACTTATATGTGTGAGTGTGTTTCTATGAGTGCGTATACCCAATCCATATACACTCATATATAATACACACTCATATAAATATTTGTATATATATATATATATATATATATATATATATGTATATATATATATATATCTGTGTGTGTGATAACACATACATGTGTGAGACATAATTCTTGTGTGTGTGTGTGTGTGTGTGTGTTATATGTATATATTAATGTGTTTGTGTTTGTGTGTGTGTCTATATACTTATATAGTTGTGAGTATGTATACCCAATACACATATACACACATCTACATGGATGTGAGTATGTATACCCAGCACACAACCACCCAGATATATATAAACCATCGCACATATGTGTGTGTTGGGTATACATACTCACATCCATATATATGTGTGTGTATATGTGTTGTGTGTAGAGATACTCACAACCATATATATATATATATATATATATATATAAAAATATATATAAATATATATGCACACACACACACACTCATATATACATAAGTATACCCAATGCAAACACACACACACTCATATATACTTATCTCTGTTTGTGTGTATATATATGTATATATGAGTGTGTGTGTGTGTGCGTGTGTGTGCCTACTAATAAACACACATATAAAGATTAGTATATATGAGTGTGTGAGTGTGTGTGTGTGCATACTGACAACCACATACAGAGATAAGTATATATGAGTGTGTCTGAGTGTGTGTGCGTGTGTGTGTGTGTGTCTACACACACACATATAGAGTGGGTTTCAATGAGAATGTGTATGTGCATATGTTAGGTATACATACTCACACATGAGTGTGTGTGTCTCTATATAATTATATGAGTGTGTGTGTGGTTGTGAGTATGTATACCCAACAAACACATACACACACACACACACTCATATATACTAATCTTTATATAACACAGACTCATATATATATCTTTATATATAATTGTGAGTATGTATATATGAGTGTGTATGTGCTACATGCTCGTATTTGTGTATGTGTGTGTGTGTGTGTGTATGTATGTGTGTGTGTTTGTGTGTGTGTGACTATATATACCCAACACAAACACATATTGATATTTGTATGTATACCCAACATAAATAAACATTAAGATTTGTATGTATACCCAATACATATGTGTGTGTATGTACATACTCACACTCATATATATGTGTAAAATTGTATATATATATTATTGTGAGTATGTATATCCAACTATATAGACAATCTCTATGTGTGTATGTGTGTGTGTGTATGTGTTTTGGGTATACACACACACATGGATGTGTATACATACCCACAATGTTTGTGTTATATAGACAAATGGTGTGTGTGTCTATATAACACATACATTGTGACACACACATACACACACACGCTCACATATACACATAGAGATTATATATATTTGTGTTGGGTATACATACTCACACTCATATAATATGTGTTAGTGTATTTGTGTGTGTGGGTATACACACATAGACGCACACACACACAGAGATTAGTGTATATGAATGTGTGTGTGTGTGTGTATGAGATTATATATAGATATTTGGTGTGTGTGTGTGTGTCACAGACACTTGGAGATAAGTGAATAAGAGTTTGTGTGTGTGTGAGTTTGTGTGTGTGTGTGTGTGTGTCACAACGATCTATACACACACACACTCATACACACTCACACACTCTTATATACTAATTTTAATATTGTGTGTGTGTGTATGTTTATGTTAGTTAGTTTGTGTGTATGTATACCCAACAAGCACACTCATATACTTATATGTCTATGTGATGGGTACACAGAGATTATTATATATATATATATATATATATATATGTGTGTGTGTGTGTGTGTGTGTGTGTGTTGTGTGATGGGTATATACACACACAAACTACCTAACACAAAAACACACACCCACATACACACACACACACATATATTATAGAGATTAATATATATAAGTGTATGAGTTTGTATACCCAACACATTTTTATGTGTGTGCATGTGTTATATCTATTTATGTGTGTGTGTGTGAGTTTGTGTGTGTGTGTGTTGTGTGTGTGTCTATAATAACCATATATATATATATAACACAAGTACGTGTTATCACAACCGTTATATACATATATAGAAACACATCTCCATGTGTGGGTGTGTGAGAGAGAGATTAGTAAAACTATTTGGTGTGTGTATACAGACATGTGTTACCCAACACATATGTTTATATATATATATATATATATATATATATCTGTGTGTGTGTGATAACACAAATAT
>JACERR010000196.1:45000-57500 GCA_016760335.1 Gastrodia elata
AGATAAGTACACACACATAGATAGGACAAGTATGCACACACACACATACACCCACACATAGAGATTACTATATTTTTATATGGTTGAGAGTATGTATACCCAACACACACACACACTCTCATATATACTAATCTTCATGTGCGTGTGTGGGTATAACTCTATGTGTATATATACTCAACACACACACACACACACACACCCATATATATACTAATCTTCTATATATTTGTGTGTGTGTGTGCGTGTATCTGTATATTTATATGCAATTGTGAGTATGTATACTTAACACACACACACACACACAAACACATACACAAATATAAACACATAGAGATTAGTATATATGTTATTCTCTATGTGTTGTTGACACACACACACACTCATATATACTAGTCTCTATATGTGTGTGCTTGTGTGTATGTGTGTGTATGTCTTTGTGTATATATATATATATATATATATATATATATATATATATATATGTTTGTTTTCTTGTGTGTTACATACAAATGTCAATGTGTTTGTGTGTATCTGTGTGTGTATATATATATATATACACACACAACCACACTCATGTGAGTATGTATATATATATTTTTATATATGTGTCTATATATTTATATACGGTGTTGTGTATGTGTATATTTACGATTGTGAGTGTGCGTGTGTGTGTATTGGGTATACATAGTCATGACCAGATATAAATTTATGGACACACACAGGTATGTGCTATCATGCACACACAGATATATATATATATATATATACCTAACACACACACACTCTCATATATACTGTGTAATACGTAGTATGTGTGTGTGTGTGATAAGTAGATATGAGTGTGTGTGTGTGTGTGTGTGTGTGTGTATTTTGGGTATACAAACAAACACACACACACACACACACACACACACACACACACACACATACATATATATATATATATATATATATATATACATAGTCGCAGCCACACAAATATTGGTATATATAAGTGTCTGTGTGTGTGTGTATGTTAGGTATACATACTCACAACCATATAAAAATATATAGATACACTGATATATATACTTATCTTAATGTGTGTGTCTATATAATTATATACAGTTATGAGTATGTATACCTAACAAACACACGCACACACACTCATACATACTAATCTCTATGTGTGTGTGTGTAGAGACCCACACTCACATATACACATATATAGAGATTAGTATGTATGAGTGTTATCTTGCACATTGTGAGTATGTTATATATGTGTCTACATAAAAATATATATGAGTGTATTTGTGTGTGTGTGTGTGCCTGTGTGTCATATATATTTATATATGATTTTGATATACACACATCGAGATTAGTATATATGAGTGTGTGTGTGTATATATATCTTTACATACATGCATATAGACACAGACACTCAAAATAAGAGATTTATACATATATATACTCACAACTGTATATATTTATATATGGTTGTGATGTATACACAACACACATACAGATATATATATATACCCAACACATGCGTACATACACTCACAATCGTATATAATTAAATAGATTCACATATACATATATATATATACACTCTATATGTGTCTATAAGAATATATTATACATATGTGTGAGTATGTGTGTGTGTATGTGTCTACATATTTGTATACACACATATATACACACATTATGGGTATACATACAACTATATATATGAATTTGTATCTGTTTGTGTGTGTTGGGTATACATACTCATTTATAAAGGCACACAGGCATCACACTTATATATACTCATCTCTATGTGACCGTAGATATATATAGACACACACACACATAGAGATTAGTATATATAGTGTGTGTATATATTTATATATATGGTTATGAGTATGTATACCTAACATACACATACACTCATACACACACACACACACACACATACACTGTGTATGTATACATAGTCGCAACCAATATTTATGTGGTTGCAACTATGTATACACATCCACACACGCACACACACTTCTATATACCAATCTCTATGTGTGTGTGTGTGTGTGTGTGTGTTGGGTATACATACTCATAACCATAGAGATTAGTATATATATATTAGTATGTATACTCAACACACACACACACACATATAAACATTTAGTTATGTATACACACAAATAGTTACACACAGATATATATACTAATCTCTATGTATTATATACGTACATATATATATATATATATATATATATAACACATATGTGTGTGTGTCTATATATTGACACACACATATTTGGATTTACATACTGTAAATATGAGTGTGTGCACACACACACACACAAATGTGTTATATACATGATGTATACACACACACACAAATACACATGTATATATATATACAAACTCGCACATAGAGATTAGTATATATGAGTGTGTGCGTGTGTATGTTCGGTATACATAATCACAACCGTAAATATATATTTGTGTGTGTGTGTTTGTGTTGGGTATATATACTCACAATCATAGAATTTATAAACACACACGCACAAAGACACACACATAAGGATTAGCATATATGAGTTTGTGTGTGTATGTGTGTTGGGTGTACATACTCACAATTGTATATAAATAATATAGACTCATACACATACCATATATAAATATACTAATCTCTATGTGTGTGTGTGAGACACACATAGAGATTACACACTCATGTATACTAACTATTAATTATATAGAC
The DNA here is from genome assembly GCA_016760335.1 of Gastrodia elata. NCBI lineage: Eukaryota > Viridiplantae > Streptophyta > Magnoliopsida > Asparagales > Orchidaceae > Gastrodia > Gastrodia elata. The sequence goes on from JACERR010000196.1 coordinate 47,726, forward strand.
ACACACACACACACATAAAGATAAGTACATATAAGTCACACACACACATATACTCATATATACTAATCTCTATGTGTGTGTGTTTGTTTGTGTGTGTGTGTTTGCATGTGTGTGTGTGTGTATGATAATTTATATATATACCCAACACACACACACAGATACTCACAACTGTCTATAAATATATAAACACATATTTAAGAATATATATAAAGACACACACACACACACACACATAAATTAGTTTATATGAGTACATATACCCAACACGCACACATACACACATACACACAAACACACACACAAACACACATAGAAAAAAGTATATGTACATAAGCACATACACATAGACACACACACCCACACTCATATATACTAAGCTCTCTCTCTCTCGCTCTGTATATATATATATATATATATATATATATATATATACATACACACACATACACACATATGTCTATATATATGGTTGAGAGTATGTAAATATAATATATGATTGTGAGTATGTATTCCCAACACTCACACACGAACACACATAGAAATAAGTATATATGAGTGTGTGTGTGTGAGTGTGTGTGTACACTCCTATATATAAACACACACACACACATAATCCATATGAGTGGGTGTCACACACATACACACACTCATATATACTTATCTCTATACGTGTGCGACTATGTATACACATTTATATATATATATATATATATATATATATATATATATATATATATGCCCACATATGTGTTACCATAACTCATATATACTTACCTCTATGTGTGTATATTTATGATTTTATACATACTCATAACCGTATATAAATATATATAGATACATATATACTAAACTCTAACACTCATATATACTTATCTATGTGTGTGCGTGTGTCTTCATATATACTTATCTCATACATGTACATAATACATACATATATAAATATATCACACAAACACATTTGTATACTGAACACACACACACACACATATATATATATATAGGCACATAGAGATACACACGTACACACATAGAGATTAGTATATATGAGTGTGTGTTTATACCAATCTTTGTGTACTTGTGACTATGTATACACAGCACACACACACATGAAGATAAGTATATATAGATTGGTATATATGAGTGTGTGTGTGTCTGTATTGGGTATATATACTCACCCAAACACATATACTAATCTCTATGTGTGTATGTTAGGTATACACACTCATACCAAACATAGATATTTTTATATGATTGTGAGTATGTATACTCAAACACACATATATACTAATCTCCATGTTTGCATGTGTGTCTGTGTCTATATATACATGAGTGTTTTTATATAATTATATATGATTGTGAGTATGTATACCCAACACATAACAGGCACAATACACATATAAAGATTAGTATATATGAGTGTGTACACACACACACACATGGATATTAGTATATATACTCATATATACTTATCTTTATGTTTATATATAGGCACACAAACACATTCACACACACACATAGAGATAAGTATACCCAATAACCATATATAAATATATAAACATACATGTATGTGTAATCACACGCACACATATATACAATTGTGTGTGATTTATATAAGTAGTGTGTGTGTGTGTGTATGTATGTGTGTGTTGTGTGTGTTGGGTATACATACTCATATATACTAATCTTATTATGTGTACGTGTTTGTGTGTGTATGTGTGTGTGCATGTATGTATTGTATACGATTGTGAGTATATATACCCAACACACACACACACTCATATATACTAATCTTATTATGTGTGTTATGTGTAAGTGTGTGTGTGAATCTCTATGTGCACATGCACACATGCACTCACATTTAGATAAATGTATATATGAGTGTGTGTGTGTGTATCTATATACATATATATACTAAACTCTATATATGTGTGTTTGTGTGTGTCAGTATGTGTGCATATATATATATACACATGTATATAACACAAATGTGTGTGTGTGTGATAACACATATGTGTGTGTGTCTATGTCTATGTGTGTGTATTTGTGGGTGTGTGTTTATATATATACACATGCACTCATATATACTTATCGCCATGTGTGTGTGTATAAAATACACACATACGCACATAGAGATAAATAAACATATATAGGCACACACTAATATATTTTTGTATATAGACACACACTATGGACACATACACTATGGACACACACAGATACACTCATATATAAAAATCTCTATGTGTGTGTATTTGTTGAGTATACATACTCATATGTGTGTTTTGGGTATACATACTCACATGAGTGTGTGTGTGTGTGTGTGTCCATAGTATATCTGTATGTGTGTGTGTGTGTGTGTGTGTGTGTGTGTGTGTGTGTGTGTGTGGATCTGTATACATAGTTGCTACGACACACAGACATCATATGTGTGTTTTATACCAATATATATATATAAGTCTCCATATATGAGTGTGTGTGTGTGTGTTTATATATATATATATATATATGGTTGTGAGTATGTATTTACAAACACACATACACACATATTAGTTCATAAGAGTATGTATATATATATATATATATGTATATATGAGTGTGTGTGTGTGATAGGTATACATACTCACAACCATTTATATGTATATACAAGTATATAGAGAAAGAAAAAAACACATACACACACACACAAAACATACACACACACATAAACATGCACACATAGAGATTATTATATATATGTGTGTCTGTGTGTGTTGAGTATGTGTGTATGTTATGTGTGTGTGTATATATATATATATGTGGTTGAGTGTATATATAAATATGCAGTTCTGAGTATGTATATAATACATAAGTGTGTATGTATATGAATATATAACACATACGTGTGTGTCAATAAATTTATATACGGTTGTATGTATACCCAGCATACACAGGTATACATACTCACATCTACACAAACACACACATATACGTATATGTTGGTCCCCATGTGTGTGTGTGTTGGGTATATATACTCAAAACAGTATATACATATATAGACACAAACACATATGTGTGTATATATATTAATCTGTATGTATGTGTCTATATACAGTTGTGAGTATGTATATACACATACACACACTCACTCATATATACACACACAATCACCGTATAGAAATATATGGACACACAAGTATGTGTTATATATATACGATTGTGTGTTTACCCAAGACACACACATAAACACACATGTATGTGTTATTTTATGTATATACATTTATATATATATATATACAATTGTGAGTATGTATATATATTTATATATACATGCATGTATGTATATATATATATACTAATCTATATGTGGGTATACATACACATGTATGTATTATATATATATATATATTTATATATGTGTGTGTATATGTGTGTGTGTGTGTGTGTGTGTCTTTATATAACATCCAGACAGACACACACAACATGGAGATAGGTATATATATATATATGTGTGTGTGTGTGTGTGTTTGCATGTGCATATATCTATATATATGTATATATATATATATCTATATATATGTATATATATATATATATATATGTATATATATATATAGATATACATATATATAACATATATATGTGTATGTCTATATTTTTATATACTATTGTGAGTACACAAAAAGATTAGTATACATACACACACCCACACACACACACATGTATATATATATAGGTATATAGATACACACACACACACAAACATAACTACTTATACACATCCATATACACAAACTCGCACACACACTTAGATATATCTATAATTTCTTATTAACTCACAACAGTATATATATATATATAGTCACACACGCACACACTCACACGTAGGTGTTATATACATATATTATTATATATAATAGACACACACAAAGATACACACATGCACACACTCATATATACTTGTGCTTATCTCTATGTGTGTGTGTGTGTTGTGTCTACATACACACACACTCACACACACACACACACAAACACAAACATATATACAGATATATAGTAATATATCTACATACATAGTGTGGGTGTGTGTGTGCTTACCTCTCTATTTGTGTGTGTGTATGTATGTGTTTATATATTTATTTATGATTGTGAGTATTTATACCCAACACACACATACATACTTAGAGATAAGTATCTATATGAATTAAATATATGTATACATAATCACAATTGTATATATATATAGACACACACACACACTCATATATGTGTGTGTGTTTGCATATATATGAATATTAGTATATACTTATCTCTATGTGTGTGTGTGTATACATACTCACACACACATATATGAGTGTGTGCCTATATATATATATATATATATATATATATATATATATATGTATATATTCTTGCAATTGTATGTAAATGTATGTATACCCAACATACAAACACACACACACACTCATAAATACCAATATATTATATATACTAATACATGCATATAACATGTATATATGCTTGTGAATATGTATATATATATATATATATATATCTGTGTGCATTTGATGTGCATTTATATATTTACTAATGTATATATATGTATATATATATATATCTGTGTGTGTGTGTGTGTACATACTCACACACATAGACAATATAGTTGTGAGTAAGTATATATGAGTGCATGTGTACACAAACTCATATCAAGTGTGTGTGTGTTAGGTATACATACTCATAACACAAACTCACACAGATACATGCGCGTTTGTGTGTGTGTGTGTGTTGGGTAAATATGTATATATCTGTATGTGTGTTAATATATATACACACACACAAACACAAATTTAATATGAGTGTATGTTCACATACACTCATATATACATCCTCACAGTCATATATACATATATATATATATATATGTATATATATATAGACATATACACACCATATATATATATATAGATAGGCACACACATACACACACAAACACACACTCATATATATTATATGTGTGTGTATATATATATGTTTATATATATGTTTATATATAATATAACACATACGTGTGTGTATTTATATATATATATATCAAAAAACACACACATATATATATGTATACCCAACACACACACACACACACACACACACACACACACACATATATATATATACAAATCTCTATGTGCATGAGCTGTATATATACTTGAGTATATAAATATATAAACACACTCAAGACTGTATGTATACTTGAGTATTTATGAGTGGGTATGTGTGTGGCCAACACACACACACACATAACACATACATATATAAAATATATATATGCATACTCACACACACACACACACATAGAGATTAGTATATATGAATGTGTGTGTGTGTTGTGAATATGTATTGTTGATACACACACACACACACACATACACACATAGAGAGATTATTTTATAAGAATATGTATATATATATATAGATAAGTATACATGAATGTGTGTAAATTGGGTATACATACTCACAACCATATATATATATATATACGTGCATGTAGTGAAATATAAACACACACACACACACACATACAAACACACACATATAGCAATTAGTATATATGAGTGTGTTTTTGTGTGTATGTCTGGGTGTGTGTGCTGGGTATACATACTCATATATTTATATGGTTGTGATTCTGTATACCCTACACATACACACACATATACTCATATATACTAATCTCTATGTGTGCCTATTTGTGTGTGTGTGTGTGTTGTGTGTGTGTGTGTGTGTTAAATGTCACACACTCATATGAGTATGTAGAGACACACACACAACACACAACACACACACTCACATACAGATAAGTATATATGAATGTGTGTTGTGTGTGTGTGTTAAACACACACATATACATATAAATAGACACACACACACACTCATATGAGTATGTAGAGACACACACACAACACACACACACACACTCATGTATAATAATCTCTGTGTATGTGTTTTGTCTGTGTTATACCCAACACACACACACACACACATACACACACACTCATTTATACTTATGTCTATGTATGTGTGTGTGTGTGTTTGGTTTGCATTCTCACAACTGTATATAAATATATAGACACACAGACACACATACTCTTATATACTAATCTCTATGTGTGTGTGTTTGTGTGTACATGTGTGTGTGTGTGTGTAGAGTGTGTGTGTGTGTGCATGTGCGGATTATGTGTGTGTGTGTGTTTGTTTGGTATACATACTCACAACTGTATATATAAGTGAACTATATATGAGATTAATATGTATATATATTGTGTTTACATATATACGGTTGTATGTCTACCCAACACACACAGAAACACACGTATGTGTTATATTGTGTATATACATTTATATATATATACGATTGTGAGTATGTAATAATATTTATATATACACACATGTATTTATATATATATATATATATAAAAAAAAAAATATATGTATGTGCATATATCTATATATATGTATATATATATATATATATATTTATATAATCTTTATGTGAGTAAACATATACACATATGTTTTATATATAAATAAATATATATGTATGAATATAAACATATATATATATATATGTATATATATATATATATACACTTATATATATATATATATATATGTGTGTGTGTGTGTGTGTGTGTGTTGGGTATACATACTCAGAGCCACATAACTATTGTCTATATATAGGCATAATATATATGGGTGTGTGTATTTGTGTGTGTTTGTGTTTGTGTGTGTTTGTGTGTGATTATGTGTGTGTGTCTGTATATATACACACAGTTGTGAGTATGTATATATAGACACACACCCAGACACACACACACAAACACACAACATGGAGATAAGTATATATATATATATATATATATATATATATATATCTATGTGTGTGTGTGTGTGTGTGTGTGTGTGTGTGTGTGTGTGTGTGTGTGTGTGCCTATATATATACATATACATATATATATATATGTATGATTATAACACATATGTGTGTGTGTCTATGTATTTTTATACTACTGTGGGTACACAATGAAATTAGTATACACACACCCACACACACACACATATATGTATGTATATATATATATATATATATATATATATATATATAGATATGTATAGACACTCATACACACACACACACACATACATACAGAACTATGCATACACGTCCATATACACAAACTCTCACACACATAGATATATATAATTTTTTGTATACTCACAACAATATATATATATATATATATATATATATATATATGGTCACACATAGACACGTGTGTGTCATATACATGTATTAGTATATAAAATAGACACAGACACACACATACACACTCATATATACTTATGCCTATCTCTATGTGTGTGTATGTGTGTTTATATACATACACTCACACACACACAAACACAGTTACGTACACAAAAATATACTAATATATCTACATACATAGTGTGTGTGTGTGTGCTTATCTCTTTATGTGTGTGCATGTGAGAGTTTATAAATTTATATATGATTGTGAGTATTTATACCTAGCACACATACACATAAAGATAAGTATAAGTATAAATTAAATATATATATACATACTCACAGCTACATATATATACATATATATATATATATATATATATATATATATGTATATATAGACACACACACACTCATATATATGTGTGTGTGTGTGTGTGTTTGCATATATATGAATATTGGTATATACTTTTCTCTATATGTGTGTGTGTGTGTATACATACTCACACACACACATACAAACATAAAGATTAGCATAAATGAGCATTTTTCTATATATATATAGTTTTATAATTGTATATAAATATATGTATACCCAACACACAAATACACAGACACTCATATATACTAATCTATTACATATACTAGTACATGCATATAACACATACATGTGTGTGTATGACTATATATATTTGCTTATGTGTAAGTATCTGTGTGCGTGTGATGTGTGTTTATATATTTACCAATACATATATATAGATATATCTATATATATATATATATATATATCTATTTGTGTGTGTGTGCTGGGTATATATTCATGTACATACACACAGACAATACAGTTGTGAGTATGTATAATAAGTGCATCTGTACGCAGACTGATATCAAATGTGTGTGTGTGTTGGGTAAATATATTTATATCTGTGTGTGTGTGTGTTAGTATTTATACACACACACACACACACATTTGATATGAGTGTGTGTACACATACACTCATTTATACATACTCATAGCTGTATATATATATAAAGACACATACACATTATATATATAGATAGACACAAAATCATATATATATAGATAGACACAAATATAAACAAATACACTCATATATGCTATATATGTGTGTATATATATTTTAATATATAACATAACACATACGTGTGTTTATATATATATATATATATACATGTATATAACACATACATGTGCGTTTATATATATATATATATATATATATATATATATATATATATACACACACATAGACACACTCACAACGGTATATATACTTAAGTATAGATGAGTATGTGTGTGTGTGTGTGCGTGTATGCCCAACACACATACACACACATAACACATACACATATAAATATATATATATATATATATATATATATATATATATATATATTTACATACTCACACACATACATAGAAATTAGTATATATATGTGTGTGTGTGTGTTGAGTATGTATTCCCAACACACACACACACACTCACACACACACGCACACATAGAGATAAGTATGTATACCTAACACACACTCATATATATGTGTGTATGTGTTATATATGTGTGTGTGTTTATATGTATATATGTCTGTGCAGGGGTTATATAAACGTATAAATAAATATATATATATATATATATATATACATGTATATAACACATACGCACATATATATATAAACAAATGCACACACATAAAGATTAGTATAGACATACACACATATGTGACTATGTATACACATCCATATATATATATATATATGGAGAGATAAGTATATATGGATATGTATACATAGTTGTGTGTGTATGTGTGTTGGTATACATACTCACAACCCCCAATACACACACACACATAAGTGTTATCACACACACACCGTATATATATATATATATATATATATATATATATATATATATATGTATGTTTATATATATATGAGTGTGTGTACCCAACACACATACACACACAAACACTCATGCAATTTGTGTGTTTGAGTGTATGTGTGTGTCTATATGCATGTAGCTAGAGATACACAGACATACATTGTGCGTGTGTGTGTGTGTGTGTGTGTGTGTGTATAAATAAATGTATGGTTGTGAGTATGTATACCCATCATTTACAAACACATGTATATAGCATATACGTGTGTGTTATCACACACACAGATATATATATACCCAACACACACACATACACACACACACACACACACTCATACTTACTAATCTCTTTGTGTGTGTGTTGTTTGTGTGTGTGTGTGCTGAGTATACAGACTCACAACTGTATATGGATGTGAGTATGTATACCAAATACACACACACACTGATATATATATATACAGTAATCACATGTGTGTATGTGTAAGTATATATATATTATTTATATGTGTGTGTATGTGTGTGAGCACACACACATACTCACAACTCATGTGTGTGTGTGTTGGGTATACATACTTACAACACACACACACACACACACAT
>JACERR010000196.1:62500-64766 GCA_016760335.1 Gastrodia elata
CACACACTTTTATATACTAATCTCTATGTGCGTGTGATTGTGTGTGTGTGTCTATATATTTATATTCACAATCATATATATATATATATATATATATAGACACGCACACATATGTGTTATATATATATAGATATATAGACACACTTACACTCATATATACTAATCTCCATTTGCGTATGTATGTATATATATATATATAAATATAAATTAATATATAGTTACACACACACATGGAAATTAGTATATATGAGTGTGTATGTATGTGTGTGGTGGGTATACATACTCACACACACATATATATAACACACACACACACTTGGAGATATACATAACATATACTTGTGTGTTACGTTTGTGTGTCTATATATTTATATATGGTTATGAGTATGTATATATATACCCAACACATACACACATATACATACTCATAATCATATATAAATATATAGACACACACACGTAACACACATACATGTTATATATATCTCCATGTGTGAGTACTATATATGTGTGTGTGAGTTTGTATACACACATATCTATTATATATCTACATATGAGTGTGTGTGTGTGTGTGTGTATATTCTTATATAGTTGTGAGTATGTATACCTAAGACATACACACACACACTCATACATACAAATCTCTATGTGTGTGTGTCTATATATTCATATATAAAGACACACACATGTATGTACATACATACTCACACACACACACACATATACACTCATATATATAAATCTCTATGTGTGTCTCTTTGTGTGTGTGTGTCTATAAATTTAAAATAAAGACACACACACACACATATGTATATACATACTCACAACTGTATAACTAATCTCTACATAAACATAGATATATATATACATATATTTATATTAAAATATATGAGTGTGTGTGTGTGCACGCATGTGTCTATATATTTATATACGGTTGTGACTACATATACTCAACATGCACAGACACACACTCATATATACTAATCTGTATGCATATATGTTTGTTATATTTTAATATATATGCATATATATTTGTTTGTGTGTATAGATTAGTATATATAAGTGTGTATGTGTATGTGTGTTTGTGTGTATAGATTAGTATATATGAGTGTGTTTATTATATTTTAATATATATATGAGTGTGTATGTGTATGCGTGTGTATAAGTTATGAGTGTGTGAGTGTGTGTGTGCGTTGGATATTCGTACTAATAACTGTATATAAATATACAGATATATATATATATATATATATATATATATATATGCATATGTATTGGGTATACATACAAACACATGCACACACACGTATGCACACACATACACATACACACTCTCATATACACACTGCACATATGTGTCTGTGTGACATTAGTATATATATGTGTGAGTGTGTGTGCGTGTTTCTATATATATAACACATATGAGTGTGTGTGTGTGTTATAGACAAATATATATATATATATAGATATATATGAGTGTGTGTGTATTTATATACCCATATACATTGTGGGTTCTGAGCATGTCTACCCAATCATATACACACACGCACACGCACACACAAGTATATAAGTATACATGGTGTGTGCGTGTGTCAGTGTGTGTGTGTGTGTGTGTGTGTGTGTGTATACCAAACTCCCACACACACATATATATATACCCAACACACACACACAAATATATGAGTGTGCGCATGTGTGTGCTTATGCTAGGTATATATATATATATATATATATATATACATACTCATATATACTTATCTCTATGTGTGTGGGTGTTTGTGTCTATATAAATACATAGATATATATATGTATGTTCTATATTCATGTATATATATATATATATATATATATATATAAACACACTCATATAATATCAAATACTCACACATGGAGATAAATATATTTGTGTGTGTTTATGTGTTTTGGGTATATTTATCTAGACACACACAAACACACATGTGTGTATGTGTGAGTGTGTGTGTTGGGTATATATTTATATGTGTGTGTGTGTGTGTGTGTGTTACACATCCATATATGTATAAATATATATATATATATATATATATATAAATACACACATATACTCATATAAACTTATCTCTAGGTATCTGTGTGTGTATATATCTATATAAATATAAGGATACACACATGTATGTGTTATATACATACATACATATATATATATATATATATATATATATATATATATACATACACACTCATATAATCACAAACACTCACACATAAAGATAATTATATTTGTGTG
>JACERR010000197.1:10000-25000 GCA_016760335.1 Gastrodia elata
CTAATATATACACACATATGGAAATTAATATATAAACAAACACACATGGAGATAAGTATATATGAGTGTGTGTGTGTACTCACAACTGTATATAAATATATAAACACACACACAGACTCATATATATTAATCTCTATGTATGTATGATACATATATATACCCAACACACACACATATACCCACATAAATGCAAACATAAAGATTAGTATATACACACACACACACACACACTCATATATACTAATCTCTTTGAGTGTGTGTGTTTGTGGTGTGTATGTGTGTATCTACAGTTGTGAGTATGTATATATGTGTGTGTGTGTGTATCTATAGTTGTGAGTATGTATATATGTGCGTGTGTGTGCCAATCGTATACAAATATATAAACATATATGAGTTTGTGTGTGTTTGTGTGTTTGCCGACTGTATATAAATATATAGACATATATGAGTGTGTATGTGTGTATATTTGTATTTGTGTGCACACACAAACACAAACACACACAAACTCACACACACACTTACACATATATAGAGATAAGTATATATGAGTGTGTGACACACATAGACACATGTGTTGAGTGTGTGTGTGATAACACATACCTGTGTGCTGTTATAACCTATATGTGTTTGTGTGTGACACACACATAGAGTAATCTCTAGAGTATATAACATATACATGTTATTTACTAATCTCTAGTATGTGTGTGTCGCACACACAAACTCATATATACAGGCACAGATACACACGCATACACACCACGCACATATGGAGATTAGTATATATGTGTGTGTGTGTGTGTGTGTGTGATCCCTATGTGTGTGTGTTGGGTATGAGTTTGTGTGTATATAATTGTGCTTACTCACAATCGTATATATATAAGACACACACAAAGCCAACACATACGAGAGTGTCTATCTGTGTTGGGTATATATACTCACATACATGCTTATCTCTAAGTCTGTGTGTGTATCTATGTTTGTTGTGAGTGTATACACATACTCACAATCGTATATATTTATATAAGCACGCACACACACACAAATACACACACATAGAGATTAGTATATATGAGTGTTTGTGTGTGTGTGTGTGTGTGTGTCTGCATACATACTCATAACACACACACACACACACACACTCATTATACTTATCTCTATATATCTATCTGTGTCATGACACACACTCACGCGCACAAACATACACACTCATTTATACTATTCTATATATGTGTTTGTGTGTGTGTGTGTGTATGTAAATACAACACACGCCCATATAAATTATGTATACCCAACAAACACACACACATACACACGTATGTGTTGGCTATGTGTGTGTCTTATATATATACGGTTGTCAGTATGTATGCCCAATGCACACACACATGGAGATAACTATATATAAGTGTGTATGTGTGTGTGCATGGTATATATGAGTGTCACACATACAAATACACACACATAAAGATTAGTATATGTATTGGGTGTATGTATACTAATCTTAATATGTGTGTGTGTCTCATATATATCACACACACACGTGCCTCAGCACACACACACACACACATACTCATACAGTTTGACACACATACACACTCATATATACTTATATATATATATAGATGACTGTATATATGTACTCACAACATATATATGAATATGTTGTGAGTATGTATACCTAATGAGTGTGGTTGTGTATGTGTTTGTGTGTGTGTATGTGTGTGTGTGTGTGTGTCGCACACACACACACACCCTATATATTTATATATATACATACACACACACACAAATGCACACACACATATATACACACAAACACACACATAAAAATTAGTATATATGAGTGTATTGTTATATATATACACCCAACACACTCATAGACACTCTACACACACACACACCCTCATATATACATCGTATATATATATATATAGACACGCGCACACGCACACACGCGCGCATATATAGAATCTGTGTGTGTGTGTGTGTGTGCTCACAACCGTATATGCACACACGTACACACACACATACATGGAGATTATTATATATGAGTGTGTTTGGTATACATACTCACAACCGTATATAAACATATAGCTAACACACACACATACACATGGAGATAAGTATATATGAGTGCACATATATATACTAATATCTATGTGTGTGTGTGCATTGGGTATATATACTCATACACACACACACATATTTGTCTGTATATATACAAATATATATATCTATACCCAACACGTACACATATGTATACCCAACATGTGTGTGTATGTGTGTAGGTATATATGAGTGTCTGTGTGTATATATATTTATACTTATCTTTATATGTGTCTCTGTATGTGTGGGTATAATACACATATATATACACAAACACACACATCCATAAATATATATATACCAAGACATGCATACTCATGTATACTATTATTTATGTGTGTTGGGTATACATACTCACAACCGTATAAATCTCTATATGTGTTTGTACGTGTGTTACTTACATATACGCACATGGACATAGGTATATATGTGTGTTTGTGTGTATGTTACATATATAAATCTTTATGTGTATGTTTGCGAGTGTGTATATACGTGTATATGTGTATATATGAGTGTGTGTCAACACACACACACACACACCATATATATACTCATGTGTGTGTATGTGTGTGTGTCACATAGACATACATACACACACAAACATATATGTATATAGACACACACACTATGTATACCAACACACACACAAACACATGTGTGACACACTCATATATACTAATCTCTATGTGTGTATGTGTTTGTGTGTGTGTTATGTGTGTGTCTATATATATATATATATATATATATATATGTGTGTGTGTGTGTGTGTGTGTGTGTGTGTGTGTGTGTGTATGAAAACATATACGTGTGTGTGTCTATATATTTATCTACGGTTGAGTATGTATACTCACACTCACTCATATGTGTATGCCTATATGTATGAGTCACACTCACATGTGAATATAATTATTTGTGAGTGTGTATGTCTGTACTATACAATTTATGAGTATGAATATATGTGTGTCTATACATAATAGTGTGTGTATGCATTTGTTGGGTATACATATTCACACTCATAATCTCTATGTGTGTGTATTTGTATGTGTGTGTGCACACATAGAGATAAGTATATATATATTTGTGCACACAGAGATAAGTATATATAAGTGTATGTGTGTGTCTAGGCACACGCACAGTTATATATACTAATATATATATACGCACACACACATAAAGATTAATATATATGAGTATGCATGTGTGTGTGTATGAGTGCACACACACATAGAGATTAGTATATATGAGTGTGTGTATTTCTATATGCATGTAGGTAGAGACACACACACACACACACACACATAGAGATAAGTATATATATGTGTATGTGCGGGTGTATATGTGTGCGTGAGTATGTATGTATATATATGTGTGTTTGTGCGTATATGACACATACGTGTGTGTTTGTATGTGTGTGCACATGCGTATGTGTTATATATTTATATATATGCACACTTAAGGATAAGTGTATATAAGTGTGTTTGTGTGTGTGTGTGTGTGTGTGTGTATGTGTGTGTGTGCATGTAGGTGTGTGCATGTGTGTGTGTGTTGAGTATACATACACACACAAACACATACGTGTGTGTATGTGTAGTCAACACACACACACACATACACTCATATATATTTATCCTTATGTGTGTGTGTGTGTATGGGTGTGTGTTTGTTGGGTATACAAATACACACGTATGTGTTATCACACACATATGTTGCACACACAGTATATAGAATGTGTGAGTGAGTATGTATATATATGAGTATATATAGACACATGTATGTGTGTGCATATTATATAAACATATAGACACCCACATGTACACACACACACTTAATATATAGACACACGCACACACACACACACTTATATAATAAGTGTGTGGTATATATATATATATATAGACATACACACACAACGGTTATGAGTATGCATATCCAACACACATAGACAGACATATACATACTCACATGTGTGTATGAATGTGTGTGTGTTGGGTGTCCATACTCACAACCGTATGTGTGCGTGTGCCTATCACACACATACACTCATTTAGACATACACATGTATGCATTATCTCTATATGTATGTGTGTGTGTGTGTGACACACACACACACTCATATATACTTATCTCTATATGTGTTTCATATATATAAGTGTGCGTGTATGTGTGTTGGGTATAAATTGTGTGTGTCTATAACAAAATCACACACAAACACACACATATTGAGTATGTATACCCAACACCAACACACACACACACACTAATATATACTAAACACAATGTATGTGCTGAGTATATATATTTGTGAGTGTGTGTGTGTTGGGTATACACACACATATAACACATGTATGTAGACACACACACACACACAAACATAGATATATAGAGATTTGTAAATATAAGTGTGTGGGTGTGTGTGTGTGTGTGCATGTGTGTGCTAGGTATATATAGACATTAAACACATCTATGTAGACACACACACACACACACATAGAGATATAAGTGTGAGAGTATGTTGGATAAGTATACATGTGTATGTGTATGTGTATTACTCACAATCGTATATAAATATATATGAGTTGTGTGTGTTTGTGTGTGTGTCTATATATATGTATATATATATATATATATTATTATTGTGTTATCACACACATACATTTCACACACACACACACCCATAATATATTGCGTCTCTGTGTGAGTATGTATACATATGAGTATATATAGACACATGTATGCGTGTGCATATTATATAAATATATAGACATACACACACATAATATATAGACACACGCACACACGCACACACTCATATATATATATATATATATATATATATATATATATATATATATAGACACACACACACAACGGTTGTGAGTATGCATACCCAATAAAAATAGACACACATATACATACTCACATGTGTGTATGAATGTGTGTGTGTGTGTTAGGTGTCCATACTCACAACCATATGTGTACATGTGCCTATCACACACACACATACACACACACACACGCACTCTCATTTAGACAAACACATACACACGTATGTGTTATCTCTATGCGTGTGTGTGTGACACACACACCCATACTCATATTTACTTATCTTTATATGCGTTTAGTATATATGAGTATGTGCGTGTGTGTGTTGGGTATACATTGTGTGTTTATAATAAAATCACACACATATTAAGTATGTATACCCAGCACAAACACACACACACTCATATATACGAAACACAATGTATGTGTTGGGTATATATAGTTATGAGTATGCGTGTGCGTGTGCGTGTGTGTACTAGGTATACACACACATATAACACATCTATGTAGAGAGACACACACACACACATACATACATAATGATATTTGTATACACACACACATAGAGATTCGTAGATACGAGTATGAGAGTATGTTAGATAAGTACACATGTGTATGTGTATTACTCACAATCGTATATAAATATATATGAGTAGTGTGTCTGTGTGTTTGTGTGTGTATCTATATATATATATATACTGTTATGAGTTACACACATAGAGATATGTATATATGTAGTATACCCACACATGTCCAAATACACGCACACACACACATACACACACACACACAAACACATGCACATAGAGTGTATTCACAATAATATACGCACACTCATATATGCTAATTTTTATGTGTGTGCGTTTGTGTGTTGTGTATGTGTGTGTGTTTGTGTGTGTGTGAGTGTGTGTATGTGAGTGTATGTGTGTGTTGGGTATACCACTCTATGTGTATGTGTGTGTATATATATGCGTGTGTATACATATATATAACACATAGAATGGTATATAAATGGATACACACAAATACATATGGGTATATATAGACACACACACATGTGTATGTGTATGTGTGCATACTGTGTGTGTTTGTGTTTGTGTGAGTGTATCATACACACTCATATAAACGTATATATTGTGAGTATATATACTTATTTCAATGTGTGTGTGTATGTTTGTGTGTTGGGTATACATACTCATAACATACATATCTATATGAGAGTGTGTGATACACACACACACACACACATATATACGGTGGTGTGTGATAACACATATGTGTGCACACACTCACATTTACACATAGAGATTAGTATATATGAGTGTGTCTGTGCCTCTATATTAATTTGTGTCTGTGTGCGTGTGCTTGTGTGTGTGTGACACCATGTGTGTGTGTCGTGTGTGTGTCTCTATATACTCCATAAGTATACCAGTATTTGTGTGTGTGTGTGTTTGTATGTGTTGGGTATATATACTCAGACACACCGTATATATACTTATCTCTTTGTGTGTGTGTGCGGTTTATGTATACCAATATTTGTGTGGTACCTAACATAGACACACATAGAGATAAGTATATATGAGTGTGTGTAATATATATATAAGCGATTGTGAGTTTGTATACCAAATACACACACACAAATATAGATTAATGTATATACACACAATCTATATATGTGTCTATATATATTTATCTCTATATGTGTGTGTATTATTTACACACCCAATAAACACACACGCACACAAACACACATAGATACTTATATATATATTGACACACACACACACACACAAACACACATAGATGCTTATATATATATATACTGACACACACACATACACATGAAGATTAGTATATATGAGTATGTGTGTGTGTGTCTATATATATATATATAAATTATGTAAGCACTTATATATACTTATCTCCATATGGGTGTGTGTGTGTGTGTGTTGGGGTATATATACTCACAACACACACACACATACACACTCATATATTATCTCTATGCGTTTGTGGGTGTGGGTGTGGGTGTCAAAGATAATATGTATATATATATATATATATATATATATATATATATATATATCTATGTGTGTGTGTGTTTGTTACGACTATGTATATAGACACACACACACACACACACACACATATATATATATATATTAATCTCTCTCTTTGTGTGTGTGTGTGTCTCTATATATTTATATACGATTACAAGTATGTATACTAACATACACACACACAACACACACACATAGAGATAAATATATATATATATATATATATATATATATATATATATATATACTCACATGAGTGTGAGTGTGGGTGTGCATCTATATATTTATAGGCACACATAGACCCACACAAACACATAAAATTTGTATATAACACATAGGCACATAAACCTATATATATATATATATATATATATATATATGTGTGTGTGTATGTGTGTGTGTGTGTGTGTGTGTGTCTACAACACAAATTGAATAACATGTATACTTACCTATATGTGTGTGTATTTGTGTGTGTGCTTGTGTGTGTGTGTGTTGAGCATGCATACTCACAACCATTTATAAATATATAGATATACATACCCACACATATACATAAAAATGTATAGAAGATTAGTATATATGATGGTGTGTGTGTGTGTGTGTATTGGGTATATATACACATAGAAATTATACCCATGCAAACACATGGAGATTAGTATATATGAGAGTATGTGTACATATTTAGTATACATACTCATAACCATATATAAATATATTAATCTCTATGTGTGTGTGTATTTATCCTATGTGTGTGTGTGCATACTTAACTCTATATATGTGTGTATGTGTGTGTGTTTATTGTGACTATGTATATAGACACACACACACACACACAAATATATATTTACATATATACTAATCTCTCTCTTTGTGTGTATGTGTATGTCTATTTATTTATATAAGGTTGCGAGTTTGTATACCAACATACACACACACACACAACACACACACACACAACACACACATAGAGATAAATAAATAAATAATATATATATATATATATATACTCACATGAGTGTGGGTGTGAGTGTATGTGTATATATTTATAGGCACACACAGACACACACAAACACAAAAAAATTTGTTTACAACACAGACATACAGACATATATATTTATATATATATATTTATATATATATATAGACACATAGACAAACACACACACACACCCAAGCACACACACATAAATATTAGTATATATATATATATATATATATATATATATATATATATATCTTTGTGTGTGTGTGTGTGTGTGTGTGTGTGTGTGTGTGTGTCTACAACACAAATAGAATAACATGTATACTTATCTATATATGTGTGTGTGTTTGTGTGTATGTGTGTTGAGTATGCATACTCATAACTATTTATAAATAAATAGATAGACATACACACACACACACATAAACATATAGAAGATTAGTATACATGAGGGTGTGTGTGTGTGTTGGGTATATATACACATAGAAATTATACCCACGCACACACATGGAGATTAGTATATATGAGAGAGTATAAGTGTGTGTATTTGGTATGCATACTCATAACCATATATAAATATATTAATCTCTATGTGTGTGTGTGTGTGTGTGTATTTATCCTATGTGTGTGTGCGCGTACTTAACTCTATATATATGTGTGTGTGCATATATATATATATATATCCTACATACACACACAAATATTGATATATACTAATCTCCATGTGTATGTGTGATAACACATACATGTGTATGTCTATATATTTATATACGGTTATGAGTATGTATACCTGACACACACTCCCACACAAGCACACACACATAGAGATTAGTATATATCAGTGTGTGTGTGTGTGTGCATGTGTATGTGTGATGTGTGTATGTGTTTGTGACTATATATACACACACACATGGAGATAAGTATATATGTATGTGTATTCTGGTTATACACACACACACCCACACACACAACACACACATATGTGTTATATACATATGTGTGTTATATACTAATATTTATATATGTGTCTATATATGCAGTTGTGAGTGTGTATAAACACACTCATGAAGTTAAGTATATATGTGTGTGCCTATATATAACACACACACTCATATACTTATCTCCATGTGTTTGTACCTGTGTTGTTGGGTAGACATACTCATAATAGTATATAACTATATAAACACATACACACACATACATATATATATATATATAAACACACATACATAGAGATTATTATATATGAGTATTTGTGTGTGTGTGTGTTTGCTGGGTATAAATATGAGATAATATATATATATATATATATATATATATATATATATATATATATATATATATATATATATATGAGTGTGTGTGTGTGTGTGTGTGTGTGTGTGTGTGTGTATATAAATACTAACACACACACACACACACAGATATATACATATATATATATATATATATATGTATATATATACACAAGTACATACACATTACTATATATGTGTTTGTGTGTATGTGCATATATTGGGTATACATACTCACAACATTATATATATATATATATATATATAATCTTATTTTTAGACACCCACACAACTGTATATAAATATATTTATTGACATACTCACAAATGTGAATATATATATATGGATGCACACACAAAAACTCACAAATATTGTGTGTGTCCCAATGAGTATATGTTTATATATGGTTGTGTCTGTATTTGTGTGTGTGTGTGCATATATCTATATACATAGGCACACATAGACACACACACACAAACATGGAGATAAGTATATATGAGTATGTTGAGTATACATACTTACAACCGTATATTAATATGTATATCTATAGACTCACACAGACACACATATTCACATGGAGATTAGTCTATAAGAGTGTGTGCGTGTGTTTTTGTGTATTTGTGTGAGTGTCTATATATACATATATATATATATATATATTTATTTATTTATTTATTTATTTATATATGGTTATGATTTTGTATACCCAAGACACACATACCATATATAAGTATATAGACACACACACGTATATATATACATATATATATATAGATACACAGACACACAACACACACACACACTCATATATATATATATATATATATATATATATATATATTTATATATATAAACATAATAGAGATAAGACATGCACAGAAATACTTATACTCATAATATATATCTCTATGTGTGTCTCTGCATACATATAAATATGTATATATATATGTATAAATATATATCTGTATTTGTTGTGAGAATGTATATAGATACACACACATATATAGATACTAATCTCTCTCTTTCTCTGTGTGTATTTCTATATATTTATATATGGTTGTGAGTATGTATACCAATGCACATACACATAGACACACACACATAGAGATTTGTATATAACACAGGCACACTAACATATATATATATATATAAGCACACATAAACACACACACACATACAAACACACACAAATAGACATTAGTGTGTGTATGGGTGTGTCTATAACATAGAGAATAATATATATACTTATCTCTATGTGTGTGTGTTTGTGTGTATATTTTCTTGTGTATGTGTTGAGTATACATACAACCGTATAAATATATACATGTGTACCCTATATGCACAGATAAACAAACGTATATAATGGTTGTGAGTATGTATACCCAACAAACATACACACTCACACACACACTGATATATACTAATCTTCATCTGTGTGTATGATATAACACATACATATGTGTATCTATATAGGTATACATGGTAATGAGTATGTATGCCCAATACACACTCCCACACAAATACACACACATAAAGATTAGTATATATTAGTATCTGTGTGTGTGTGTGATGTGTGCATGAGTTTGAGAGTACACACACACATGGAGATATGTATATATGTGTGTGTGTTAGGTAAACACACACACACACAACACACACACATATGTGTTATATACATATGTGTGTTATATACTAATCTGTATGTGTGTGTCTATATATTTATATACAGTTGTGAGTGTGTATACACACACACACATGAAGTTAAGTATATATGTGCGTGCTTGTATATATAATGCACACACACACTCATATACTTATCTCCATATGTGTGTGTGTGTGTGTTAGGTAGACATACTTACAACAGTATATAAATATATAAACATACACACATACACGCATATATATAAATAAATACACACATATAGAGATTAGTATATATGAGTGTATGTGTGTGTGTTGAGTATAAATATATATTATATATATATACATATGATACTATATATTTATATATACATATGTAAGATTATATCTATAGACACACACACACACACACAAACACACACACATTATGTGTGTGTTGTGAGTATCCATGTATGTAGAGACACTATGTGTGTGTGTGTGTGTGTGGAATCTCCATGCCTATAAAAATTATGAGTTTGTATATATATAGACACACACACACATAGTGTCTACTTATCTCAAAATCATATATAAATATTTATAAATACACTCATATATACTTATCTACTTATCTCTATGTGTGTGCACACACATACACAACATATATGTATAAGTATATATATACTTATCTCCTTGTGTGTGCTAATATCTATGTGTGTGTGTGAGTATGTATACCCAACACACACGTATGTGTTATATACATGAATATATATAACACACATAACACACGCACAGATATATATATATCTATATATATAAATATATATATATATATATATATATATATATATATATATATATATATATATAGATATAAATACTCAACACATGGAGATAAGTATATATATATATATGTATAGACACAACACATATATAGTATATAAATAAATAGACACACACACACATACATAGAGATTAGTATATTTGTGTGTGTATGTATGTGTTGGGTATACAAACTCACAACACACACATACGCATATATACTAATTTCTATGTGTGTGTGTCAGTATGGATATATATATATTTTATATATGTATGTGTTAAGTGTGTGTGTGTGTGTGTGTGTATTGGGTATACAAATGCATACACACAGACACATACACACACTCATATATACTAATGCATATATATGGTTGTGAGTGTGTCTATGTGTGTGTGTATATATATATATAGACACACACATATATATATGTTGTATATAGACACTCACATCTATAAAAATACACAGACACACATAGTATATATGAGTGTGCCTGTGCATGTATGTGTATTTGTATCTATATATATATATACGGTGTGTGTGTGTGTGTATGTCTATATATATATATATATATATATATATTTGTGTGTGTATGATAACACATACGTGTGTGTCTATACATTTATATATAGTTATGAGTATGTATACCCAACACACACACACTTGATATGAGTGTGTGTACACATACACTCATATATACATACTCACAATCATATTGTCTGTGTATGTGAGTATGTGTATATATATATATACCTAACACACACACTAACACACACACACACACACACACACACAAACACACACACACACATACACACACACACACACATATATATATATATATATACATAAATACACACACACAGAGTTAAATATGATTTTATATACTCAACCATATATATATAGTCACACGAACACACACAGATAAGTACACACACTATGTATATAGATATATTAGTATATATCAGTGTATGTGTGTGTATTTATGTGTATGTATCTGTGTGTGTGTATGTAGTAATACACACACATATATATATATATATATATATATATAGAGAGAGAGAGAGAGAGAGATAAGTATAAGTATATATGAGTGTGTGTGTGTGTGTGTGTGCCTTTGTGTGTGTCTTACAATAGTTATAAGTATGTAAATATATATATATATATATATATATATTTGTATGTGTGTGTGTTTATGTATATGGATGTGTATAGATAGTTTTGTGTGTGTCTGTGTGTGTTTATACATATATATATGTGTATGTGTGTGTGTGCATATGTATGCTAATCTTTGTGTGTACTCACAACTGTATATAAATATATAGATATACAAACACATGTGTTATATGCATGTATATATATATATATATATATGCACGCAGACACACACACATAGACACAAATATATATACTTATCTCCATGTGTGTGTGTGTGTTAGCATGTGTTATATATATATATATAAATATATACACACACAAACGCATGTGTTATATATATATATATATATATATATATATATATATATATATATATATATATATATATATATATATATATATACTCACAACTGTGTGTATATATATGTATAACATATATGCATGCACACACACTCATATATAACATATACGCACATAAAGATTAGTATATATGAGTGTGTGTGTGTGTGTGTTGGGTATATAATACTCACAACCGTATAGAAATATATAGACACACACACATATGTATATATATATTTATAAGGTTGTGAGTAAGTGTGTGTTTGTGTGTTTGTGTGTCTGTGTATGTGTTGGGTATATATACTCACAACCATATATATATATAAAGGCACATACACATACACACACACACACACACACACATACACACAACACACACATTGAGACACACACACACAAACTGTATATATATATATAAAGATTAGCATATATGAGTGTGTGTGTGTGTGTGTTGATTTACATAGACACAATGACATATATATATATATATATTGACACATAACATACACACTCATATATATAATTATATATTTATATATATATATTAGTATATATGAGTGTGTTTATGTGTGGTTGTGTGTGTTGGGTAAATATACTCATGTGTTTGTGTTGGGTATATAATACATATGTATATTTATATATATATAGACACATACAGACACACACACACACACAAACTGTATATATATATATAAAGATTAGAATATGTGTGTGTGTGTATGTGTGTGTTGATTTACATAGACACAATTATATATATATATAAATATATATATTGACACATACACAAACACTCATATATACAATTATATATATATATATATATATATATATATCTATATATATATATATATATTAGTATATATGAGTGTGTTTATGTGTGTGTGTTCGGTAAACATACTCGTGTGTTTGTGTTGGGTATATAATACATATGTATATATGAGTGTGTGTGTGTGTACACACACGTATATAAATATATATAAATATATTCATATATGTATATATAAATATACATGTATGTAACACATATACATATATATATATACACAAACACACACACATAGAGATTATGATATATGAGTGCATGTGTGTGTGTGCATATATATGATAT
Organism: Gastrodia elata; assembly: GCA_016760335.1. Taxonomy (NCBI): domain Eukaryota; kingdom Viridiplantae; phylum Streptophyta; class Magnoliopsida; order Asparagales; family Orchidaceae; genus Gastrodia; species Gastrodia elata. Next base: position 24,309 of record JACERR010000197.1, read on the forward strand.
ATATATTCATATACATGCACACACACTCACACACACACACATATACCACACATGGAGATAAGTATACATGAGTGTGAGACACACTCATATGTATATGAGTGTATACATATGAGTGTGAGACACACACATATATATACATACACATACGGCTGTGAATATGTATACCCAGCATATATACTTGTTTATGTCTATGTGTGTGTGTGTGTGTCTGTGTGTTAGTTATACATACTTACAACTATATATAAAGATATAGACTCACACACATGTATTTATTATATGTTCATATACATGCTCTATATATTTATCTATGTGTGTGTGATAGCACATACGTGTGTGTGTCTATACCTATATATCTATATATATACATAGATATACAATTATGAGTGTGTATGTGATAGCACATACGTGTGTGTGTCTATACCTATATATATCTATATATATACATAGATATACAATTATGAGTGTGTATACCCAATACATACAGACACATGTGTTATACACACACACACATACCACACATAGAGATTAATATATATGAGTGTATGTGTGCGTGTGTATACTATTGTGAATATATATACCCAACATACACACATACACACACATAGAAATTAGTATATATGAGTGTGTGTGTTGTACACATGTCTGTAGAGACACACACACATACATACACACATGAAGATAAATATATATGT
>JACERR010000197.1:30000-37500 GCA_016760335.1 Gastrodia elata
CACACACATATAGATATATGTATACCCAAGTATATGAGTGCGTGTGTTGAGTGTGTTTTGTGTTTATGTGTATATATATCTATGAATGTGAGTATGTATATATAACTATATATATATATATATATATATATATATATATATATGATTCTGAGTATGTATACCCAATATGCACACATGTAGGCACACACAAACACACACACACATAAAGTTTAGTATACACTACACTCACACACTCATATATACCAATCTCTATATATGTGTGTGTGTCTGTGTGTGCGCATATTGTGTGTGTGTAGGTATGTATTCCCAACACACATACACACACAAAAACACACACACATAAGTATCTTACAACCTATATATATATATATATATATATATATATATATATACAGTTGTGAGTAGTATATACAAGTGTGTGTGTTGTGCCATGTGGGTGAGTATGTATACCCACTAGAGACACACACACACTCATATATATACTAATTTTTATATATTTATATAAGATTTTTATGTGTGAGTATGTATACACACACACACACACATAGAAATTAGTATACCCAACACATGTATATACTCACACCGTATGTGACACACACACATATATACTAATCTATATGTGTGTGTCTGTGTATATATATAGTGTGTGTGTGTATAACATACATATAAAGATTAGTATATATATATGTGTGTGTGTGTGTGTTGTGAGTATGTATACCCAACACAACTGTATACACATACATGCAAGTATACATACTCATATGTGTGTGTGTGTGTGCATAACACACACACACACAAATACACACACATACACAATACACACACACACATAGAGATTAGTATATATATATATATATACGGTTAACATATACATATGTGTGTGTATGTGTAGGGTATACATACTCACACATATAACTTAGTATATATGAGTGTGTATGCATATGTGCAAATAAGAATATAGACATACACACATATGTGTTATATATATGTGTGTGTGTTTATGTGTATGTGTGTGTATCTATATACACAGACATGCACACACAAGAAGATAAGTATATATGAGTGTGTGTGCATATGTGTGTTGGCTATGTGTTTATACACACACACACACATAGAGATATGTATGTATGACTATGTATTTATGCATGTATGTAGAAAGACACACACATAGAGATAAGTTTAAGTATATATTTGCGTTGGGTATACATACTCACAATTAAATATAAATATATAGACGCACTACATAACACACGCACTCACACAATCGTATATACTAATCTTAATATGTAAGTATGTATACCCAACACACATGCACACACACATAAGGATTAGTATATATATATGAATGTGAGTTTGTATATATATATATATATATATATATATATTTTTTTTTTTTTTTCTTTTTATGAGTATGTATACCCAATATAAGCACACACAAAAACACACACATAGAGTTTAGTATACACTACACTCACACACTCATATATACTTATCTCTATGTGTGTGTGTGTCTGTGTGTGCGCATATTGTGCGTGTGTGTGTGTAGGAATGTATTCTGAACACACATACACATAAAAATACACACATAAGTATCTTACAACCGCACACACACACACATATATATATATATATGAGTGTTTGAGTGTGTGTAAATGTGTGTTGGGTATACATACTCACACACAGTTAGGTATACATACTCATGTGTGTGTGTGTGAGTGTGTGTGTGTCTATAAATTTATATTCACAACCGTATATATATTTAGACACACACACACACAGATATATAACAGATACATGAGTATATATATATATAAGTGGATGTGTATGTCTCTATATTTATATATACACACACACACATAGAGATTAGTATATATGAGTGTGTGTGTTGGGTATATATACTCACAACCATTTATAGATGAATATTATTTTATATGAATGTGTGTCTATATATTTATGTATTGTTGTGAGTATATATACACAAACATACACACACAGAGACATAGAGATTAATATATGTTTATATACGGTTGCGAGTAGTATACGTAAGTGTGTGTGTTGTGCCATCTGTGTGAGTATGTATACCTAATAGAGATACACACACACTCGTATATATACTAATCTTTATATATTTATATAAAATTTCTATGTGTGAGTATGTATATACACACACGCATAGAAATTAGTATACCCAACACATGTATATACTCACACCGTATGTGACACACACATATATACTAAATTATATGTGTTTGTATGTGTCTATATATAGTGTGTGTGTGTATAACATACATATAAAGATTAGTATATATATATATGAGTGTGTGTGTGTGTGTTGTGAGTATGTATACCCAACACAACTGCATACACATGCACGCAGTATACATACTCACATGTGTGCGTGTGTATGCATAACACACACACACACACACACAAGTACACACACAAACTCAATACACAAACACACATATAGAGATCAATATATATATATATATATATATACGATTAACACTTACGTATGTGTGTGTAGGGTATACATACTCACACATAGAACTTAGTATATATGAGTGTGTGTGTGTGTATTGGGTATACATACTCACACATATGTACTAATTTATGTATGTCTATATGTGACTGTGTGTGTGTCACACACACACATACTCATTTAAATGTCTGTACATGCACACACACACACACACTCATATATATATATATATACATACATACATGTGTGTGTATATAGACATGAATGAGCATGTATATATAATCTCTATTTGTGTGTGTTTGTGTATTTGTATGTGTGTGTGTTTATATACCCAACATACACACACACATACACACACTCACTCATATATACTAATCTCTATGTATGCATATAGCACACTCTCATATATATATTAATCCATATATTGAGTATACATACTCACATAGAGAGTAGTATATATGAGTGTGTGTGTGTGTGTTAGGTATACACACACACAACTATATATAAATATATAGACACACATACATGTGTTAAATAGATGTACATATACGGTTGTGAGTATGTACACCCTACACACACACACACACCTATATAATAAGCATATATACACACATATAGATACACACACATATATAGAGATTAGTATATGTGAATATATGTGTGTGTGTGTGTCTGTTTGTGCCTATATACTAATACCAATCACACACACACACACACACACATACACACACTCATATATACTAATCTCTATGTGTGTGTGTTTGTGTGTGTGTGTTGGGTATTTGTACATAGACACACACACAACAGTATATATATATATAGGAATAAGTATATATGAGTTTGTATATCTAACACACACACACATATATACACACACACACACACTCATATATATATATATACTCACAACCCAATATAAACTCACACATACACACACATATATATATAAGTATATAAATATATGTGAATCTCTACAACCATATATTTATACGAGTGTGTGTATGTGTTGGGCATTCATACGTACTATCACACACATATAGAGATACGATTATGTGATAACACATACATATATATATATATAGACACACACGCACACACATGCACACACACACACACAAACACACACTCATACATACTAATTTCTATGTGTATGTGTTCGTATGTGTTTGTGTATTATTTATATAATGCTATGAGTATGTATTCCTAACACACACCCACACAAACACACATAGAGATAAGTATAAGTATAAAAATATAAAAATCACAACCATATAACTATATATAGACACACACGTACATATAAATATATATAATATATATATAACACATATCTGTGTGATTCTATATATAAATATATGGTTATGAGTGCTATATATTTATACTTATACTTATCTTTGTGTGTGTGTGTGTTTGCGTGTGTGTGTGTTGGGTATACATATATGTATAACAAACACACAAATACATAGGCACACACCGACAGACAGACACACACTCATAGAGATAAGTAATATGAGTGTGTGTGTGTGTGTATCACAAATTCACACAAATACATATAAATATATACATACTCACACACACATCTTTACATACATGCATATAAAACTCTAGACATACACACATGTGTTATATATATGTGTGTTTATGTGTATGTGTGTGTGTGTCTATATACACAGACATACACACACAAGAAGATAAGTATATATGAGTGTGTATATGTATGTGTGTTGGCTATGTGTCTCTATATATACATACACACTCACATGGAGATAAGTATGTATGACTATATATTTATGCATGTATGTAGGGACACACACACACATAGAGATAAGTATAAGTATATATATGTGTGTTAGGTATACATACTCACAATCGTATATAAATATATAGACACACGACATAATATACACACTCACACACTCATATATACTAATCTCAATGTGTGAGTATGTATACCCAATACACACACACACATGCACACACACATAAGGATTAGTATATATCTGTGTGTGTGCCAAAATATTTATATTTATATGTGTGTGTCTATCTATATTTATATATATGAGTGTGAGTGTGTCGCACGCGGGTGTGTGTGTATGTGTAGCATCTGTGTGTTTGTGTGTGTGTGTATATATATATATATATATATATATATATATACATAATCACAACCACATAGAGATGTGTCTGTGTGTGTTGGTATACACACACACACATAGAGATAAGTATATAGACCCAACACACACATATATAACACGTATGTGTGTGTGTGTGTGTTGGGTATACATACTCATAATCATATATAAATATATAGACACACACACACACACACACACACACACACACACATATATATATATATATATATAACACATGCGGGTGCATGTATATGAATATATAACACATACGAGTGTGTGTGCCACACATATATATTGACACACACACATGTGTTATATATATATGTGTGTGTGTTTATGTGTATGTGTGTGTATCTATATACACAGACATGCACACAAAAGAAGATAAGTATATATGAGTGTGTGTGCATATGTGTGTTGGCTATGTGTGTCTATACACACACACACACATAGAGATATATATGTATGACTATGTATTTATGCATGTATGTAGAGACACACACACATAGAGATAAGTTTAAGTATATATTTGCGTTGGGTATACATACTCACAATTATATATAAATATATAGACACACTACATAACACACGCACTCACCCAATCCTATATACTAATCTTAATATGTAAGTATGTATACCCAACACACACGCACACGCACATAAGGATTAGTATATATATATGAATGTGAGTTTGTATATATATATATATATATATATATATTTTTTTTTTTTTTTATGAGTATGTATACCCAATATTAGCACACACAAACACACACACACATAGAGTTTAGTATACACTACACTCACACACTCATATATACTTATCTCTATGTGTGTGTGTGTGTGTGTGAGCGCATATTGTGCGTGTGTGTAGGAATGTATTCCGAACACACATACACACACAAAAACACACACATAAGTATCTTACAACCGCACACACACACACACACACACATATATATATATATATATATGAGTGTTTGAGTGTGTGTAAATGTGTGTTGGGTATACATACTCACACACAGTTAGGTATACATACACATGTGTGTGTGTGTGAGTGTGTATGTGTCTATATATTTATATTCACAACCATATATATATTTAGACACACACACACACAGATATATAACAGATACATGAGTATATATATATATATATAAGTGAATGTGTATGTCTCTATATTTATATATACACACACACACATAGAGATTAGTATATATGAGTGTGTGTGTGTGTTGGGTATATATACTCACAACCATTTATAGATGAATATTATTTTATATGAATGTGTGTCTATATATTTATGTATTGTTGTGAGTATATATACACAAACATACACACATAGAGACATAGAGATTAATATATATTTATATACGGTTGCGAGTAGTATATGTAAGTGTGTGTGTTGTGCCGTCTGTGTGAGTATGTATACCTAATAGAGACACACACACACTCGTATATATACTAATCTTTATATATTTATATAAAATTTCTATGTGTGAGTATGTATATACACACACACATAGAAATTAGTATACCCAACACATGTATATACTCACACCGTATGTGACACACACAAATATACTAAATTATATGTGTTTGTATGTCTCTATATATAGTGTGTGTGTGTATAGCATATATATAAAGATTAGTATATATATATGAGTGTGTGTGTGTGTTGTGAGTATGTATACCCAACACAACTGCATACACACGCACGCAGTATACATACTCACATGTGTACGTGTGTCTGCATAACACACACACACACACACAAGTACACACACAAACTCAATACACAAACACACATATAGAGATCAATATATATATATATATATATATATATATACGATTAACACTTACGTATGTGTGTGTAGGGCATACATACTCACACATAGAACTTAGTATATATGAGTGTGTGTGTGTGTGTATTGGGTATACATACTCACACATATGTACTAATTTATGTGTGTCTATATGTGACTGTGTGTGTGTCACACACACACACATACTCATTTAAATATGTCTCTATATGCACACACACACACACACTCATATATATATATATATATATATACATACATATGTGTGTATATATACATGGATGAGCATGTATACATAATCTCTATTTGTGTGTGTTTGTGTATTTGTATGTGTGTGTATATATATACCCAACATACACACACACACATACACACACTCACTCATATATACTAATCTCTATGTATGCATATAGCACACTCTCATATATATATTAATCCATATATTGAGTATACATACTCACATAGAGAGTAGTATATATGAGTGTGTGTGTGTGTGTTAGGTATACACACACACAACTATATATAAATATATAGACACACATACATGTGTTAAATAGATGTACATATACGGTTGTGAGTATGTACACCCTACACACACACACACACCTATATAATAAGCATATATACACACATATAGATACACACACATATATAGAGATTAGTATATGTGAATATATGTGTGTGTGTGTGTCTGTTTGTGCCTATATACTAATACCAACCACACACACACACACACACATACACACACTCATATATATTAATCTCTATGTGTGTGTGTTTGTGTGTGTGTGTTGGGTATTTGTATATAGACACACACACAACAGTATATATATATATAGGAATAAGTATATATGAGTTTGTATATCTAACACACACACACATATATACACACACACACACTCATATATATATATATATACTCACAACCCAATATAAACTCACACATACACACACATATATATATAAGTATATAAATATATGTGAATCTCTACAACCATATATTTATACGAGTGTGTGTATGTGTTGGGCATTCATACGTACTATCACACACATATAGAGA
>JACERR010000197.1:40000-42500 GCA_016760335.1 Gastrodia elata
ATGTGTCATCGTATGCCAATATATATATATATATATATATATATATATATATATATATATATATATGTATGCACACACATACACACACACACACTCATATAAACTTATCTTCATGTGTGTGTGTGTGTTTGTGTGTGAGTGTGTGTCACATAAACATATATACTAATGTTTATCTGTGTGTATATGTCTATGTACATGCATCACAACTGTACATATATATTGGCACACATACACATTCTCATATATACTAATCTCGATGTGTGTGTGTGTGTTTGTGTGTGTGCATACCCAACACATACACTGGTTTATGTTTATGAGTATCTATGTGTGTGTGTACATACCCAACATGTTTAAAATAAATAAATAAATATATATATATATATATGCTTATATATATAAATAAATATATATATATATATATATATATGTGCATACCCAACATGTTTAAAATAAATAAATAAATAAATATATCTATATATATATATACTAGTCTCTATGTGTGTGCGTGTTGGGTATGCACACACACACACATGCTTATGTTTTCATATATATATGAGTGTGTGTGTGTGTGCATACCTAACACGCACAAACATAGAGACTAGTATATATAAGTGTGTGTGTGCATACCCAACACAAACACACATAGAGACTAGTATATATAAGTGTGTGTGTGTATGTATATAACATATACATGTGCATGTATATGAATATATAGCACATATATGTGTGTATGTCTATATTTATATAAAACATATATACTACTCTCTACATGTGTGTGTTGTGTGCGTATCTATATATATATATATATATATATATATATATATATATGTGTGTGTGTGTTTATATGAATGCACATACTCACAACCCAACACACACAAACAAATACACATAGTGATAAGCATATATATATATATATATATATATATATATTTCTTTATTTATGTATATATACACACACACACTCATATATACTTATCTCTACTTGTTTGAGTATGTATTCTCAACATACACACACATATACACAAATATTGGTATATTCATATAAAGTATATAGACACACACAATATATATGTAATACACATACACACACTCATACATATCAAACACATATGGAGATAAGTATATATGAGTGTGAGTGTGTGTGTAACATACACACACACACATATAGATAACACATACATGTGTGTGTGTGTCTAAATGAGTGTGCGTTTGTGTATATGGTTGTGAGTATGGATATGTGTGTGTTGGTTATACATACTCACAACCGTTGTGTGTGTGTGTCTCTCTTTATATATATATATATATATATATATATATATATATGTACCACACACTCATATATATGAGTGTGTGTATTGTGTGTATGTATTTTATATGTGTGTGTGTGTGTACGTGTGTGTATCTATATGTTTATATAATATGCACACACATATATGTGTCTCAATATACTCATATGTATACATACTCACACACACATACATGTGTCTATATATACTCATATGTATACATACTCACACACGCATACATGTGTCTATATATAATCATATGTATACATACTCACACACACACACACACACACACTATATACTCAGTGTGTGTGTGTGTGTGCAACCGTATGTGTGTGATAATACATACATGTGTGTTTGTATACCCAACACACACACACACACATGCACATAAAGATTAATATATATGAGTGTGTGCGTATGTGTTGGCTATACATACACACACGTATGTGTTTGTGTGTATATGTATAACTAACACACACACACGCACACTCATATTTACTTATCTCTATGTGTGCATGTATATGAATATATAACACATACGTGTGTGCACACACAGAGACAAACACACACATATATGTTATATACACACACACACACAAATACACACACACACACATACACACGCACACACACACATACACACACAATCATATATACTTATCTCTATGTGTGTACACACACATACAAATACGCACAAATAGAGATTATGAGGACACATATTATTATATAGACACACATATATTCATACTCACAAACCGTATAGTACAAACATACACACTCATATATACTTATCTCCATGGGTGTTTGTGACTCATATATATAGGCACACACATATGAGTGAGTGTGGGTATACATATTTAACTGTATATAAATATATAGATATGCACACATATGTGTTATCACACACACACAGATACATACATACATACATATATATATATATATATATATATATATATATATATATATATAGATATATATAGATATTGACACACACAACACACACACAAACACACACACATAGATATTAGTTTATAAGAGTGTGTCATACAAATATGTCTGTGTATGTGTTGGGTATACATGAGTGTGTGTGTCTGTATGCATGTATATTTGTATTTGTGGTGTGTCTATGTGATACACACACGTCCACACATAAGTATATATACGGTGTTTGTGTGTGTATTGACACACTCATATATACGCATATACAT
>JACERR010000197.1:47500-57500 GCA_016760335.1 Gastrodia elata
CACATATGTGTGTGTGTCTATATATGTATATAACATAGAGAGATTAGTATTTATGAGTATGTCTGTGTGTGTGTTCTCTATGGGTGTACCCAACACCCACACACACTCATATTTACTAATCTCCATGTGTATGTATTTGTGTGTGTTGTGTATACTTACTCACATATGTGTGTGTGAGTATGTATGTATATACCCAACATATAGAGATTAGTATATACACAACAGACATACAGCACAACGTATACCCATATATACTTAGATATGGTTATGAGTATATATATATATATATATATATATATATATATGCATCAATATATGTGTATATATATGGGCAACGTAAGTGCTATATATCAATCTCTATGTGTGTGTGTCTGTGTGTGTATGTGTGTGTGTGTTGGGAATACCGCACACACACACATATATACTTGCATACTTATATACATGTCTGTGTGTGTGGGTGTATGTTAGGTATACATATTATGTTGGGTTGGGTATACATACTCACAATCGTATGCATATAGACACATACACTCACACACACAAACTCATATATATGTACATACTCACATATATACGTGTTTTGAGTATATATACACATCCATATCTCCATGTGTGTGTGAGATTAGTATATATATATATATATATATACTAACACGTATATATGTGAGTATGTACATATATATGAAGTAAAAGAAGAGTATGCTTTGTACGCTAGATCCTACCCTTTGTATACCCAACATAATATGTATACCCAACATACACCCACACACACAGACATGTATATAAGTGTGCAAGTATATATGTGTATGAGCTAGCTAGTTAGCCTTTGTCTATATAATAATAATAAGAAACTACTCGGACCTAGTTTACTTCAATGAAAAAGGCCGCGCAGCGGAGGAATTCTAGTTTTGAACCGACGTTTGAAACGTTTATCTTCTTTGAAACGTTAAAGAAGACTTCGGGTCAAGTCCACAACGAAGCGGCCCTAAAGAACGAACGCTAAACTGAACTACGTGAAGTTCATATCAATAAAAGACCGTTCCAGCTCAAGAAGTTTACCTTTCTCTTTCCAGTTGAGCCTAAACGTTTATGGGTAAACAGAATTGATTTAGGCTATTGAAAGGTTGACCAAAATCAGATATGTGTAATTGAGCCAATAAAGATTCACTACGCAGCGACTGGGGTTTAGGTTTAGCGCAGCGGTGGGAACATTTACTCTAAGATTTTCTTGCAGGCTCTGAAAGAGAAGAAGTTTCTCTAAGGCAAATAGAAGGATGCGACGAATGGCTATGAAATAGTGAGACGCTAGTCGAATCCACCCAGAGGGTAGGATCTAGCGTACGAAGCATACTCTTCTTTTATATATATATATATGTGTGTGTGTGTGTGTGTGTGTGTGTAGTGTGTGAACATAGAAATTTATATATACAAACATGCAAACACACACAATTATAGATTAGTATATATGAATGTGTGTGTGGTGTGTGTGTTGGGTATACATACTCACACACTATATACCTAAAATACACACACACATACCACCCACACACTCATATATGTTAATCTCTATTTGTGTCATATCATATATATTTATCTATATGTGTGTGTATTTGTTCACACAGATATATGTCTATATATACTAATCTCACACACTCATATGTATATACATTGTGAGTATGTACACACACACACACTCATATATACAAATCTTAATGTGTGTATGTGTGTGCACACGCACTCACAAACACATAGAGATTAGAATATATGGGTGTGTGTGGGTACGTTTGTGTGTTTATACAGCTATGAGTATGTAAACCTAATACACATACACACACATATGTGTGTGTGTGTGTGTGTGTATGTGTATGTGTGTACAGTGTATGAATATATAAATATATATATACACACAAAAACACACATACTTAGAGCTTACTATATATGAGTGGTGTGTGGTGTGTGTGTGTTGGGTATACATACTCACACACACTATATACCCAAAACACACACACACACACACACACTATACATACACTCATATATACTAATCTTTATATATGTGATATCATATATACTTATCTCTATCTGTGTGTATTTGTATACACACAGTATATGTCTATATATACTAATCTCACATGCTCATATATATATATATATATATACAGTTGAGAGCATGTATACCCAACAAATGAGTATATGTGTGTACACACACACACATACACACATACTCATATATACAAATCCCTACGTGTGTATGTGCACACACATACACAAACACATAGAGATTAGTATATATGAGTGTGTGTGTGCATTTGTGTGTTTATATGTTTGTGAGTATGTATACCTAACACACACTCAAACACACAAACACACTCATATATACTTATCTCTATTGTGTCTGTGTGTATGTCTATGGTATTTGTATGTATGTATATATGCTTATGCCTGTATATTGACACACACAAACATGTTATATGCATGTATACACACATGTTTGTGTGTGTTGGGTATACATACCCACACTCACGTATGTGTTATCACACACACACACACACACACACACACACACACACACACACACACACATATATATATATATATATATATACATGTTATATACATGTATACACACGTGCGTGTGTGTATACAAACTCATAACAAATATATATACACACATATATACACATAACACACACAATCGTATACACATGCACAACACTCACACACACACATAGAGATTAGTATATATGTGTGTGTGTGTGTGCGTGTTGGGTATAGGTATACATACTCCCAAATATACAGCCTGTGTGCACACACACATACGCCCATAAAGATTAGTATATATGGGTGTGTGTGTGTATGTGTGTGTGTGTGTGTGGTATGGGTATACATACTCCCAAATAAACGGCGTGTGTCCATACACACACACACACACACACACACACATATATATATATATATATATATATATATATATATATATATATATATATATATATATATCGTCACAAGTAACAATATATATTTATACATACACACACACACATATATAGAGATTAATATATATATGTGTGTATGTGTGTATATATATTTGTGTGTGTGTGTATACCCAACGCACGCACACTCATATATATTAAGCTATATATGTGTGTGTTTGTGTGTGTGTGTAAGTATAAATATATATAGATATTTGTGTATTTATATATAAAGTACGAATACCACATGTCTATATCTATATATTTATGTAACACAAACACATATATATGAGAATGTATACCCAACACACACACACACACACACACACACACACACACACACACACACGTATATAACACACTCATATATATAGACATACTCATGTGTATAGAGATTAGTATATATGTGTGTGTATGTTTATGTATGTGTGTATGCACAATATACACACACACACACACTCATATATATCGATAATAGTTTATATGAGTATGTTTATACACAAAAACTCATATATATGAGTTTGTGTGTGTACTCACACGCACTCATATATACACACATATAGAAATTAATATATAATTATATACACATGGAGATATATATATATGAGTGTGTGTGTGTGTACTCACAACCGTATATAAATATATAGACACGTGCACACACTCATATATACTAAAGTCTATGTGTGTGTGTCTATGAGTATGTATTATGTATATCTATGTGTGTGTGTGTACACTCATATATACTTATCTTCAAGTAGAGATATGCGCACACACACATGTGTTTGTGTGTATGATACATATATATACCTAACACACACACATATACCCATATAAATGCACACATAGAGATTAGTATATACACACACACACTCATATACACTAATCTCTTTGAGTGTGTGTTTGTGTGTGTACGTGTGTATCTACAGTTGTGAGTATGTATATATGTGTGTGTGTATCTATATTTGTGAGTATGTATATATGTGTGTGTGCTAACCGTATACAAATATATAAATATATATGAGTGTGTGTGTGCCAACTGCATATAAATATATAGACATATATGAGTATGTATGTGTGTGTATTTGTATTTGTGTGCACACACAAACACAAACATAGACAAACTCACACACACACAAACACACGCATATAGAGATAAGTATATATGAGTATGTGACACACATAGACACATGTGTTGAGTGTGTGTGATAACACATATTTGTGTACTGTCATAGCACATATGTGTTTGTGTGTGTGACACACACACACATAGAGTAATCTCTAGAGTATATAATATATACATATTATTTACTAATCTCTAGTATGTGTGTGTCACACACACTTAGAGTAAATAACATATACGTGTTATTTACTAATATCAAGTATGTGTGTGTCTCACACACAAACTCATATATACAGGCACAGATACACACGCATACACACCACACAAATATGGAGATTAGTATATATATGTGTGTGTGTGTGTGATCCCTATGTGTGTGTGTTGGGTATGAGTTTGTGTGTATACAATTGTGCTTACTCACAATCATATATATATAAGACACACATATAGCCAACACATATGAGAGTGTCTGTCTGTGTTGGGTATATATACTCACATACATACTTATCTTCAAGTGCGTGTGTGTATCTGTGTTTATTGTGAGTGTGTTTACACATACTTACAATCGTATATATTTATATAAACATGCACACACACACATAAAGATTAGTATATATGAGTGTTTGTATGTATGAGTTTGTGTGTGTGTCTATATACATACTCATAACACACACACACACACACTCATATATACTTGTCTTTATATATCTATCTGTGTCATCACACACACACACACTCACACGCACAAACATACACACTCATTTATACTAATCAATATACGTGTGTGTTTGTGTGTGTGTGTGTGTGTGGTATGTATATACAACACACACTCATAAATTATGTATACCCAACACACACACACACATAGAGATTAGTATATATGATGTGTGTGAGTGTGTGTGAAGTGTGTGTGTGTGTTATGTGTGTCTATATATTGGTATACAACCCACGCATACTTGTGAGTGTGTTGTTGAGTGTGTTGTTGAGTTTACATACTCACAATTGTATATATCTGTGAGTATGTATACCCAACACACACACACACATGAAAAAAGTATATATATTAATGTGTGTGTGTTTATGTGTACATATTTGAACGACATGTATAAATAAATAGCACACACACACTCACACACACACATATATACTTATCTCTATGAGTATACTTACTCGCAACAATATATGTGAGTGTGTGTATGTAGAGACACGCACGCACACACATAGTGATAAGTATAAGTGTATGTGTGTGTGTGTATATATATATATATATATATATATATATACAGTTGTGAAATTTTATGCTTATCTCTATATATATACATCATAGAGATAAGTATAAGTTCACAATCATCTATATATATAGATACATATATACACACACACAAACACACACACACACACACACACACACACACACACACACACACACACACACATATATATATATATATATATATAAATATATATATATATATATATATCACACATGCACAGATTGTGTTTCACACACATATGTGTTATCAAACACACACACAAATATATATATATATATATATATATATATGAGTGTATAGTATATATGAGTGTATATATGTGTATGTATGTGTGTTGGGTATAGACACACACAAACACACTCACACATATAATTATATAAGTATATACGGAGTGTGTGTCTGTGTGTGTGTATGTCTATATATGAGAGTGTGTGTTTATATGTCACACACACATAATCTCTATATATTGGGAATACACACACATATATAGAAATTATGTGTGTGTGTGTGTGTGTGCGTTACACACATAGACACACACATTAAAAATATGAGTTAGTATATATATGTGTGTGTGTATGTGTCTGAGCATGTATACCCAATACACACACACTCACACACAGACTGATATATATTTATCTCTATGTGTGTGTGTGTATCTGTATATGTGAGTAAATATTCAAACTGTATGTGCACGTGTGTGTGTATGTCATTTATATATAAATATATAGACATACACTCACACACTCACATCTACTTACCTTTATATATGTATGTAGAGATGTGTGTGTGTGTGTGTGTGTATGTGTGGATCTGTAACAAACACATACACACACAAACACACACTTATATATATTTATTTATGTGTGTGTGTTGGTTATACACAAACACATATAGAGATAAGTATATATGAGTGTGTGTGTCTATGCGTTGGGTATACATACTCACAATCGTATATAAATATAGACACACACAAACACACACATATAGAGATTATTATATATGAGTGTGTGTACAGATGGGTGTGTGTATGTATGTATGTGTGTTTTGAGTATACATACTCACAACTATATATAAATATATAAACACACACACACACACATAGAAATTAATATATATATATGTGTGTGTGTGTGTCCATATATATATGTGATTAGTATATATAAATACACACACACACACACACTCGTATATATGAGTGTGTGACACATATATATACTAATCTCTATGTGTATATATTTGTGTGTATATTGGGTATATATATGTGTGTGTGTGTGTGTGTGTGTGTATTTATATATAGATACAGAGAGAATACATATATACTAATCTCTATGTGTGGCAATTAGTATATATATATATTTATATGGTGTGTGTGTGTGACACACCTACATACACACATACACACACAAAGACACACCCACACATATACACACAGACACACACTCATATATACTAATACACGCACACGCAAAACACAGTCAACACACGTACTCATTTATACATTGGGTATACATACTCATAAATATGTATGGGTATTACACAGACACACACTCAATTAGTTTATAGGCTCACACACATATACAGATATATATATACCAAATGTATTTGAGTGTGTGTATATATATGATTGTGAGTATGTATACCCAACACACAGTTGGGTATACATACTCATGTGTGTGTGTGTGTGTATAATTTATATTCATAATCATATATATATATATATATAGACACACAAACACACACACACATGCGCACACAGATATATAACAAATACATGAGTATGTATATATGAATGGATGTGTGTCCATATATTTATATACACACACATACACATATAGAGATTAGTATATATGAGTGTGTATGTGTGTGTGCGAGTGTGTGTTGGGTAAATATACTCACAACCAAATATAAATGAATATATATATATATATATACATACATACATGTGTGTGTGCGTGTGTGTCTATATGTTTATATATGGTTGTGAGTATGCATACAGAAACACACACACACACACAGACATAGAGATTAATATTTATTTATCTATGGTTGTGAGTAGTATATACAAGTGTGTGTGTTGTGCTATGTGTGTGAGTATGTGTATACCCAATACAGACACACACACTCATATATATATACTAATCTCTATATATTTATATAAAATTTCTATGTGAGTATGTATATACACACATACATATAGAAATTAGTATACCCAACACATGTATATACTCATACTGTATGTGACACATACACATTATACTAATCTATATGTGTGTTTGTGTCTATATATACTGTGTGTGTGTATAATATACATATAGAGATTAGTATATATATATATATATATATATATATATATATATATATAAGTGTGTGTGTGTGTGTTGTGAGTATGTATACCAAACACAACCGCATACACACACAGTATACATGCTCACATGTGTGTGTGTGTGTGTGCATAACACACACACATACAAATACACACACATACTCAACACACACACACACATAGAGATTAGTATTTACATATATGGTTAACACATATGTATGTGCGTGTATGTGTAGTGTATACATACTCATACATAGAGATTATTATATATGAGTGTGTGTGTGTGTGTTCTGTATACATACTCACACATATGTACTAATTTATGTGTGTCTATATGTGACTGTGTGTGTGTGTCACACACACACACATACTCATTTAGATATATCTCTACATGCATGCACACACATATGTATATATATACATACATACCTGTGTGTATATATACATGGATGAGCATGTATATATAATCTCTATGCATGTGTGTCTGTTTGTATACCCAACATACACACACATGCACACACTCACTCATATATACTAATCTCTATGTATACGTATATCACACTCTCATATATATACTAATCTATATATTGAGTAAACATACTCACATAGAGATTAGTATATATGAGTGTGTGTGTGTGTGCTGGGTATACAGACACACACAATCATATATAAATATATTGACACACATACATATGTGTTAAATACATGTACATATATAGTTGTGAGTATGTATACCCTACACACACCCACACTTATATAATAAGTATATATACACACATATAGACACACCCACATATATAGAGATTAGTTTATATAAGTGTGGGTGCGGGTCTATGTCTGTTTGTGCCTATATACCAATACCCAACACACACACACACACATACACACACTCATACATACTAATCTCTATGTGTGTGTGTTTGTGTGTGTTGGGTATTGGTATATTAACACACACACAATAGTATACATATATATAGAAATAAGTATAAAAGAGTATATATACCTAACACACATACACATACATACACACACACACTCATATATATATACTCACAACCCTACACACACATACATATATATATTTATATATAATTATATGTGCGTCTCTACAACCGTATATATATATGAGTGTGTGTGTGTGCGCTAGGTATTCATATGTGTTATCACACACACATAGAGTTATGATTGTGTGATAACACATACGTATATATATATATATATATATATATAGACACACGTACACACGCACACACGCACACACACACACACACACATACATACTAATTTCTATGTGTCTGTGTATGTATTATTTATAGACTGCTGTGGGTATGTATACCCAACACACACCCACACACGCACACATATACTAATCTATATGTGTGTTTGTGCTATATATACATGTTATATATACCCAACACACACACACACACAAACACACAAACATAGAAACACACACACGCATAGATATAAGTATAGGTATAAAAATGTAGAACTCACAACCGTATATCTTTATATAGACACACACACGTACGTATAAATATATATATATATATATATATATATATATATATATATGAAACACATATGTGTGTGAGTCTATATATAGATATACGGTTATGAGTGCTATATATTTATACTTATACTTATCTATGTGTGTGTGTGTGTGTCTATATGTGTGTGTTTACATGTGTGTGTTGGGTATACATAACATATATGTATAATACACACACAAATACATAGGCACATATAAACAGACACATACACACATAGAGATAAGTAATATGAGTGTGTGTGTGTGTATCACAAATACACATAAATACATATAAATATATACATACTCACACACACCTCTCTACATACATGAATATAAAAATATAGACATACACACGTATGTGTTATATATATGTGTGTGTTTGTGTGTGTGAGTGTGTGTGTCTATATACACAGATATGCACACATATGAGTATGTATTAGTGTGTATTTATGAACACACATGAGTGTCTATATATATACATAGACATACATAGACATGCACATACATGAGTGTCTATATACATAGACATGCACACATGTGCACACACAGATAAGTATATATGAGTGTGTGTGTGTGTGTGTAAGTTGGTTATGTGTGTCTATATACACACACACATACACATAGAGATAAGTATATATATGTGAGTATTTATGCATGTATATAGAGGCACACACACACACATAGATATAAGTATAAGTATATATATGTGTATTGGGTATACATACTCACAACAATATATACATATATAGACACACTACATAACACACACACACACAC
>JACERR010000198.1:0-2500 GCA_016760335.1 Gastrodia elata
CTTATATTTATGTATATATATATATATAGACACACACAAACACACACCTGGAAATAAGTATATATAAGTGTGTGTCTATATGCATGCATGTAAGGACACACACACACATGGAGATAAGTATAAGTATATATATGTGTGCTGGGTATACATACTCACAACAATATATAAATATATAAACACACTACATATACCTATCTTCATGTGTGTAAGTATAAGTAACACACACACACATAGAGATTAATATGGTTGTGAGTACATATACATGTGTTATACCCCCCCATCCCCCCACACACACACATATAGAGATAAGTATAAGTACATATATATACACACACACACACACTCATATATACTCATGCACACACACACAAACACACACATATTGGGTATACATATATGTGTGTTGGGTATAGATATATATATATTTGTATCTATACAGATAAATATATGTGTGTGAGTGTGTGTGAGTATATATACCCAATGCACATACACACACAAACACACACATAAAAATTAGTATATATATGTGCACTCATATATAGTTATCTCTATGTGTGTGTGTTTATGTGTGTGTGTGTTAAGTATATATTTATATACGGTTGTGAATATGTATACCCAACACACTCATATATATTAATCTTCATGTGTGTGTAAATATATATTTATCTGTGGGTATACATACTTACACATACTTTGTGTGTGTGTATATATATACATTTTATATGGTTGAGAGTATGTATACCCATCTCTATGTGTGGGTGTTTGTGTGTGTATGTGGGTGTGTCTATACATAACACATGCACACACACATGAGTATGTGTTATATATATAGACACACACACACACACACACATATAGATATTAATCTACACATATGTATATATATATATATATATATATATATATATATGAGTGTGTATATGGTTGTGAGCACACATACATACATAGAGACTAGCCATATGAGTGTATGTGTGTGCGTGTCTATATATATATATATATATATATATTCTAATCTCTATGTATGTGTGTGCATCTATATATATATATATATCGACACACACACACATAACACACATACACATACACACACACACACACGTATGTGTTATCACACACACACACCACACATACAGATATATGTGCATATGTATGTGTGTGTGTGTGTGTGATTGTGTGTGTGATTATGTGTGTGTTGGGTATATGTACTCATAATATAAATAGAGAATAGTATATATGAGTGTGTGTGTATATATATATACAGTTGTTAGTATGTATAAATATATATCTGTGTGGGTGTGTATAACACATACACATATATGTACCCACACACACACACATAAATATATATACATATATTATCTATATGCATGTATGTAGAGACACACACATATGTGTGTCTGTATGTATATGCGGTTGTGATAAGTATATATATATGTGTTGGGTATACGTATTCACAACCGTATATAAATATATAGCTACACACGCACAACCATACACACACATACACACACACATATATATACATATATACTTATCTCCATGTGTGTGTGTGTCGGTGTGTGCCACACATAGACGCACACACACACATATTTAGATTAGTATATATGAGTGTGTGTGTGTGTGTATATGTGTTATATATATATATATATATATATATATATATATAGACATATATATATATATAAACATACGTATGTGTTATATACGTGTCTGTGTGTGTCTATATATTTATATAGGCACACACTTAGAGATTAGTTTTATAAATGTTATCATACATATGTGCATATGTATATAGGCACACACACACACACATACACTCATATATACTTATCTCTATGTGTGTGTGTTATGAGTGTGCGTGTGTGTATATATATTTATATATGGGACACACACACTCACAATCATATAAAAATATCTATATGAGTGTGTGTGTTATGTATATGTATATACAACACACACACACACTCACACATAGAGATTAGTATATATGTGTGTGTGTGTTGGTATATATACTCATAATGTGTGTTGCAACCATGTATTGTATGTGTGTGTGTATGTAAAGACACACTACATATAATGATTAGTATGTGTGTGTGTGTGTGTGTGTGTGATAACTATATATACTTAATACCATGTGTATGTGTCATAAATACTAATCTCTGTGTGCGTGTCCTTATATATAGACACGCACACACACACGCAAGCACATATACATAGAGATTAGTATATATGACACACACACACTTGGTGTTGAGTATGTATACTTATCAGACATAAACACTCATATATACTAATCTGTGTGTGTGTGTGTCTATATATTGTGTATATATATATTTATATATATGGTTGTGAGTATATATATCTATTACACAAATACACACACATAGAGATTAGTATTTATATATATATATGGTGTGTGTGTGTGTGTATTTGTGTGTGTGTGTATGTGTGTGTCTATATATAGAATGATACACACATATGTATTATATACATGTATAAT
>JACERR010000198.1:35000-42500 GCA_016760335.1 Gastrodia elata
CATATAGACACACATACACACGCGCATACACACACACACACACACACACACATATATATATATTTGTGTGTGTGTTAGTGCGGTATGTATACATACACACACACACACACTCATATTTACTAGTATCTGTGTGTGTTATGCGTATGTATACCCAACACACATGTACACACACACACATACACACGCACTCATATATATTAATCTCTATGGGTCACACACATACACACACACACATCTATATATATATATATATAAATATACCCACTCATATTTATTATGTGTGTCTATGAGTGTAACACACACACACATACACACACACATACATAATCTCTATATGAGTGTGTATACCCAACATATAGAGATTAAGTGTGTGTGACACACAAACACACACACTCATCTTGACACATGCACACACACACACACTCCGTATATACTTATATACTTATATGTGTGAGTGTGTCTACCCAACACACACACACTCATATATATATATATATATATATAAATATATAAAAATATTATATATATATATATATATATATATATGTGTGTGTGTGTGTGTGTGTGTGTGTGTGTGTGTGTGTGTGTGATAACACATACATGTGTAAAACACAATCTATGGGTGTGTGTGTATTACTCATAAATACTAATCTCTATATATTATATACATAAATAGATGTACACGTATGTGTTATATGACACACACACAGTATACATAGACACACAAACACATAGAATTTATACTAATGTATACCCAATACACACACACACAAAGTGATTAGTATATTATCTGTGTGTGTGTGTGTGTTGGGTAAACATACTTACAACTGTATATGAATACATACACACCCATAGTGTGTGTGTGTGTGTGTGTGTGTGTAAGTGTCTATATATACTTATCTTCATATGTGTGTGTTTCATATATACCCAACACACACCCACATACACACACATACACAACTGTATATAAATAGTTGAAAGTATGTATACCCAACACACACATAAATATATACTCACAATCTTATACATATACACAATCTATATGAGAACACACACACATGTGCGTGTGTATGTGTTCGTGTGTGTGTTTGTTTATGTATGTGTATGTGTTTACGTACACATATATATATATATATATATATATATATATGTGTGTATGTGTGTGTAACACACACACACACACACAAACTTATATATAATTATCTCTATGTGTGTGTCTATACAACGTATAAGTATATAACACGTGTGTGTGTTTGTGTGTGCGTGTGCATATATTATGGTTGTAAGTATGTATACCTAATAAATACACACAACCATATACATACACACACACACACAACCATATATATATATATATAAACACACACAAATGTGTATTGCTATCTAAATATATATTTATATATATGTGTGCGTGTGTGTGTGCGTGTGTGTGTGTGTGTGCGTGTGTGTGTGTGCGTGTGTGCGTGTGTGTGTGTGCGTGTGTATGTGTTTGTGTATGTGTTTGTGTGTGTGTGTGTGTCATATACGATTACGAGTATACATATATACAAATCTCTATGTGTATATACATAGAGATAAGTATAAGTATAATATATATATATATATATATATATATATATATGTATATATATATATACGCACACATGGAGATTAGTATATATAAGTGTGCATGTGTGTGTCTATAACAAATACACAAATGTACACACACACACAAACATAAACATACACACATACACACACACACACACACAAACACATACTCATATATACTTATCTCTGTGTGTTTTTATGTATACCCTACACACACACACATAGATAAATATATATGAGTGCGGATGTACACATACACACACATATAAAAATATTTGTATATATACTCACAATTATATATAAATATATATAGACACACACACACACACACATATACCTAATGTTTGTGTTTATTGGATATATATACTCATAACCATATATAAATATATAAACACAGACATATATGTGTTATCAAACACAGACACACATACACACACACACACACACACACACACACACACACACACACACATATATATATATATATATATATATATATATTGATAATACATACCTGTGTGTTTGTGTGTGCTTAAATATATATTTGTATTAGGTATGCATAATGTATATATTTATATACGGTTGTGAATATGTATATCAGAAGTATATATCAGTATGTGTTTGTATGTCTATATATATAATTAAATATATTCTTACTCACATGAATGTATATGTCTATATATATTAATATATCTGTGTGTGTGTGATAACAAATATGTGTGTAACTATTTATTTATGTGTATATATTTATATATGATTATGAGTATGTATACCTAACACACATACAGATACACATACACACACTATATATATAGTCTCTATGTGTGTGTGTTGGTGTGTGTCTATTGGGTATAATAATCCCAACACACATAGATAGAGATTTTATATATATATACATATATATATATATGCTGAATGGTGTTGTAGCCTTGTGGTTAAAGCTCAGGATTTGTTATCCCAGGTCATGGGTTCAAATCCCATTGACCACATAAGATAAATATATATGAGTGTGTGTGTATGTGTCTATTTTTGTGTGTGTGTGTATACATACTCACAATCATTTATAAATACACACACACACACACACACAAATATACATATACAAACACACACATAAACACAAATATAAACTTACATACACTCATATATACTAATCTCTATGTGTATATATACTCACAATTGTATAAAAATAAATATACTTTATATATACTTAAATTATATATATACATTCTCACAGCCATATATATAGTGTGTGTGTGTGTGTGATAACACATAAGTATATATGTGTGTGTATGTGTTTATATAAATATATAGACACAAATATATACGGTTGTGAGTATGTATACCCAACAAACACATACTCATTAATATATAGACACACACACACATAGAAAATTATAATATATGCATGTATGTAAAGACACACCCACACCCACACACACACCCACACACACACATAGAGATTTATATATATGAGTGTGTGTGCCTCTCTCTACATACATGCATATAGATACGCACACTCATATATATTATCTTTATGTGTGATAACACATAAGTGTGTGTGTGTTGGGCATACATACTTACAACTGTATATACAATTGTGAGTATATATATTTAGACACACACATGTATGTCTATATTTGAATATGTACAGCCAACACATACACAAATATACTAATGTCTATGTGTGCCATTCATATATACTATGTGTATGTATACCTGTGTGTATCTAAATATGTATTTATAACTCACAACTGCAAATATAGGCACACATAGACACACACACACACACAAACACACACAAACACAAACACACACGCAGAGATTAGTATATATATGTGTATCTGTATGTATGTGTTGAGTATACATACTCATAACCATGTATGTATATATAGACACACACACACACACACATACTCAGATATACTAATCTCTATGGGTGTGTGTTTGTGTGTGTGTCTGTGTGGAGTGTATGTGTGTGTGTTGGGTATACATACTCATAACTGTATATATAGGCATACTATATAAAATTTTTGTGTGACAAAATATACATGTGTATGTGTGTGTATACCCAACACACCCACACACACACTCATATATAGAGATTAATACCTATATGTGAGTATGTATACACACACACACACAAGAGATTAGTATATGAGAATGTGTGTGTGTGTGTGTGTGTTGCATATATATCACACACTCACATATCTATATATATATATGTAGACACGCACAAACATACACACACACACACTCATATAAAGTAATCTCTATGAGTCTGTGTTTATATGTATGTGTGTGTGTATGTGTGTGTATACCTATAACACATACCTGTGTGTGTGTGTATAACACACATAGAGATTATTATATATATAAGTGCATGCGTGTGTGTGTGTAGGCATGCACACATACACACTCACACATACATGGAGATAACACATACAGTTGTGAGTGTGAGTATGTATATATATATATTTATATATATATTTGTGTGTGTGTGTGTGTGTGTGTCAGACACATGTATGTAGTGACACACATGCATACATTCATATGTGTGTGTCTATATATATCTGTGCATGTGTGTGTGTGTGTATGTTTGGTATACATAGAATAGTGTTATTTACATGTATGTATACTCACATAGTTGTGTATGTGTGTATGTGTGTGTTGGGTATATATATAGACCCACACACACATTTATAGACACACACATACTCATTTCTATATACATGTATATAACACATACTTTTGTGTGCATACTCAATATATACTTATCTCCATATGTGTGCATGTGTGTCTGTGTGTGCCTAACACACACACACACAACTATATATACTTATCTCTATGTGTGTGTGCTAGGTATACATACTCACAATCGGATATAAATATATAGACACACACATACACACAAACACACATTGAGATTAGTATATATGAGTGTGTGTTCGTGTATGTGTGTCTATATATATATACTTATCATTATGTGTGTTTGTTTGTGTGTGTGTGTTGTGAGTATGTATACCCAACACACACACACATACACACATGTATACTAATCTCTATGTGTGTGTGTTTGTATGTGTATGTTGTGCATTTGTATGTATGTGTGTGTATATATATATACATATCTCTATGTGTGTGTGTGTGTGTGTCTAATATATAAACAGACACACAACACACATATACTCAAACACATACACACACACTTATATATGCATATTTACATATGTGTGAGAGTTTATATGAGTGTGTGTGTGTTGGATATACAAACTCATAGACACACAAACAAATACACATGTGTATTTATTTATATAAGATTGTGAGTATGTATACCCAAGACACACACACACATATAGACCCAATACACATACACACAACTGTGTGTGTGTATGCTATATACCCAATACACACATAGATACACATATATATAGAGATTAGTATATATGAGGGTGAGTTGTGTGTGTGTTGGTGTGTGTGTGTGTGTGTGTGCAAAGACACACACACGCCAACACACAGACAACTCATATATTAATATATATGAGTGTGCATGTGTGTGCAGGTGTCTATGTGTGTGTGTGTGTGTGTTTGTGTGATGTGTGTGTGTGTATGTGTATGAGTGTTTGTGTGTGTGTGTGTGGTGTGTGTTGGGTATACATGTTGTGTGTGTGTGTATGTGGTGTACACACACACTCAACTCATACACACACACATGAGTGGTGCACACATACACACACACACATGTATATAACATATATATATATATATATATATATGAGTATGTATATCCAATACACACACACACATACACACACACACAGATATATATCTATATACATATATTTATATATATATATATATGTATATATATATATACATGTGTATGTGTAACACACTCTATATATATGTATAGGTTTATGTGTGTGAGTATACCCATATATGGATGTGACATATGGAGATAAGTATATATTAGTGTGAATTTGTGTGTGTGTCTACATATATACAGTTGTTGGGCTTACATGCTCAGAAACACAATTAGATATATATATTAATATATATGAGTTTGTGTGTGCCCAACACACACACACACACACACACACTTATATAGATGTTTGTGTGTGTTTGTGTGTGTGTGTGTTGTCATATATATGTTGAGTATACATACTCACACACAAATAGACACACACAATAAATAACCATATGTATACAGATATAGATACACAAAAACATCTCAATGTGTGTGTCTATTTATATATGTGTGTGTGTCACTCAAATATATGAGTATGTATACTCAGCCCACACACACTCATATATACTTATCTCTATGTGTGTGTGTATATGAGTGTATGTGTTAGGTATACATACTGTGTGTGTATGTGTTATATACTAATCTTTATGTATGTTGGGTATATATGTAACACATACACAATCGTATATATATGTGCTTATATATATATAACACACACTCATATATACAAATTTCTATGTGTGTGATAGTCATATATATATAACACACACACACACACTCATATATACTTATCTTAATATATGTTTGTGTGTGTGTGTGTGTGTGTTTGTGTGCGTGTGTGTGTGTGCGTGTGTGTGTTTATTTGTGTGTGAGTGTGTGTGTGTGTGTGTGTGTGTGTGTGTTGTGTGTGTTTGTGTGTGTGTGTGTGTGTGTGTTGGATATATATACAACCATATATAAATATATAGACACACACACGTATATGTTATATACATGTGTATATATATATAGTTGTGAGTATGTGTACTCACACATACACACTCACTTATATATACTAATTTTTATGTGTGTATGTGAGTGTGTCTATATAGGTACTCATATAGAGATATGCTAATCTCTATATATGTGTGTGAGTATACATACCCAACACTTTATATACGGTTGTGAGTATGTATAACCAGCACATACATATATATATATATATTAGTATATATAAGTATGTGTGTGTGAACATGCACAAACACACACAATTATGTATACACACACAGAGTATGTATACCCATTAGTATATATGAGTGATTGTGTGTGTTTTATGTGTGTCCATATATCTATGTACGAGTGTGTGTCTACATACTTATATGTGTGTGTGTGTGTATGTGATGGGTATACGCACAATACACACACACACATATATACACTTACACATAAATACACACACACACTCTCTCTCTTATATACTAATGGGTATACATACTCTGTGTGTGTATACATAGTTGTGTGTGTATGAATGTATTGGGTATACACACACATAGAGATAAGTATACACATATATATTTACTTGTGTGCCTGTGTGTGTCTTTGTGTGTGTGTTGGGTATATATACTCACACACACATACACACATTCATATATACTAATCTCTGAATATGTGTATTTGTGTATATACGTGTGTATATATATATAAATTAATAAACATATAGAGATTTGGGTATGTGTGAGTTCGTGTGTGTGCGTGTGTGTTTGTGGGTCTGTGTGTGTGTGTTTGTGCATGTGTGTGTATGCACACACACACTCACATATATGTGTGTTTGGGTATATATATGTGTGTGTGTATGTGTGAGTGACATACATATGTGTGTCTATATATACAGATGTGTGTGTGTGTGAGTGACATACGTATCTGTGTTTATATGCATACATACTCACACACACCCAGACATACACAGACACACAAGTATATATATATATATATATATATGTGTGTGTGCGTGTGTGTATACTTATCTCTATGTGTGTGTATATCCAATATATACACATATACACAACTATGTATACACAGACAGAGTATATATACCCATTAGTATAAGTGTGTGTGTGTATGTCTATATATAGTCATACATATATATATATATGTCTAAATATAAATGCACACACAACACACAT
>JACERR010000198.1:57500-60000 GCA_016760335.1 Gastrodia elata
ATTTGTGTGTGTGTGTGTGTGTGTGACAGACACATGTATGTAGAGACACACATGCATACATTCATATGTGTGTGTCTATATATATCTGTGCATGTGTGTGTGTGTGTATGTTGGGTATACATAGAATAGTGTTATTTACATGTATGTGTACTCACATAGTTGTGTATGTGTGTATGTGTGTGTTGGGTATATATATAGACCCACACACACATTTATAGACACACACATACTCATTTCTATATACATGTATATAACACATACTTTTGTGTGCATACTCAATATATACTTATCTCCATATGTGTGCATGTGTGTCTGTGTGTGCCTAACACACACACACACACAACTATATATACTTATCTCTATGTGTGTATGCTAGGTATACATACTCACAATCAGATATAAATATATAGACACACACATACACACAAACACACATTGAGATAAGTATATATGAGTGTGTGTTCGTGTATGTGTGTCTATATATATATAGTTATCATTATGTGTGTTTGTTTGTGTGTGTGTGTTGTGAGTATGTATACCCAACACACACACACATACACACATATATACTAATCTCTATGTGTGTGTGTTTGTATGTGTATGTTGTGTGTTTGTATGTATGTGTGTGTATATATATATACATATCTCTATGTGTGTGTGTGTGTGTGTCTAATATATAAACAGACACACAACACACATACACATACACACACAAAGTCACTCATATATACTAAACTTGATGAGTGTGTGTGTGTGTTAGGTATACATATCCACAACTGTATATGGGGATATATAATACATACGTATGTATTACGTGTGTGTGTCTATATATTTATTTATAGTTGTGAGTATGTATATGTGTGTGTGTGTGTTGGTTATATACATACATACTCAAAACTGCATATAAATATATAGAGACACAACTGTAATACACATGTATAGGTTATATGTATCTCCATGTGTGCGTGTGTGTGTTATATATATATATGTGAGTATGTATACCCACCACACATACACACATCACGCTCACACACACAAACACAAATCTGCATGTGTGTGTGTCTGTATATTTATACATGCCTATATATATAGACACGCACACACACACACACATATAAGCTAATCCACATGTATGTATATGTGTGTCTGTATATTAATTTACGCTTATATATATAGACACACACACACATAGAGATTAGTATGTATGAGTGTGTGTGTGTGTGCATGTGTTTGTTTGTGTATCTATATATATTGGCATATATAAATATACAAACACACACCCACACACATGGAGATTTGTGTGTGTGTATATAACACGTATCTGTGTGTGAATATATATTTATATATAACATGTACATGAGAGTGTCTATATATATATTTTTATACTAACACTCACACACACACTCATATATATATATATATATATATATGATTATTAATATAAATATATAGACACACACAGACACAAATACACACACACATAGAGATTAATATTTATGAGTGTGTGTATATGTTTATATACATACTTATAATTGTATATACTAATCTCCATGTGTGTGTGTGTATGTGTGTGTCATTTTTGTGTGTGTGTGTGTGTTCGGTATATATATATATACACATTGTGTCTGTATGCATGTTGTAGAGACACACACACAAACACCCACACTCATATATATTAATCTCTATATGTGTGTGCTTGGGTGTGTGTGTGTGACTCATATATACTAATCTCTAGGTGTGTGTAGGGTATAAATACTCACAGCCGTATATATTTATAAATAGACATACACACACACACACACACACATGAACACACTCATATATTTATATATAATTTTGAGTATGCATATCCAACACACACAACACTTATATATATATATATATACCTAATATACACACACACACAAATTATATATAATTATGAGTATGCATATCCAACACACACAACACTTACATATATGAGTATGTGTGTCTGTCTGTATGCATGTATATAAATATGTAGACACACATAGATTAATATTTATGAGCACGTGTATGTGTGTGTGTATTTATGTGTGTGTGTGTCTACATGTGTTAACACACACGTATGTATTATAACAGATACATGTGTGTTTAAATATTTATATATTGTTATGAGTATGTATACCCAACACACACACACACACACACAATCATATATACTAATCTCTATGTGTAAGTATTTGTGTGTGTGTTTGTGTGCGTGTGTCTGTGTGTGCCCATATATACTGTTGTGAGTTATAGATATATATTTGTACACACATGTATATATACACATAGTATATATAAGTGAGTGTGTGTGTATATATATAAATACATACATGCACACACACATAGAGATTAGTATATGTGTGCGTGTATTGGCTATACATTCTCATATATAGACATACGTATGTGTATCTATATATATATATATATATATATACTCACAATCATATATACAATTGTGAGTATGTATACCGAACAAACACACACATGTATA
>JACERR010000199.1:5000-7500 GCA_016760335.1 Gastrodia elata
ACATATATATATATGAGTATTTATACCCAACACACACTCACACAGACATGTATACAACACACTCATATATATAGACACACAAGTGTGCAGAGATTAGTATATATAAGTGTGTGTATGTGTGTGTACTACTTATACATAAAAATTAATCTCTATGTGTGTGTATCTATATACATATATATGGTTGTGAATATGTATAGCCATCTCTATGTGTGTGTGTGTGTCTATGAGTATGTATTACGTATATCTGTGCATGTGTGAGTGTGTGTGTACACTCATATATACTTATCTCTATGTAGAGACACACACACACAATGCACATACACATACACACATGCATTTGTGAGTGTGATACATATATATACCCAACACATACACACATAAACACACACATAGAGATTAGTTTATGCACACACACACACACACTCAAATATACTAATATCTTTGAGTGTGTGTGTTTATGTGTGTATCTGTGTGTTTATGGTTGTGAGTATGTGAATATATATGTGTGTCTATGTGTGTGTGTGCCAACTACATATAAATACATAGATGTATATGTGTGTGTGTGCCAACCGTATATAAATATAGACATACATGAGTGTGTGTGTGTGTGTGTGTGTGTTTGTGTGTGTTTGTGTTTGTGTGCACACACACAAACACACACACACACACACACAAATACACATATAGATATAAGTATATATGAGAGTGTGGCACACACATACACATGTGTTGAGTGTGTGTGTGATATCACATACCTATATGCTATCATAACACATATGTGTTTATGTGTGTGATGCACACACATAGAAATTATTAGTTATATACTAATCTCTAGTATATGTGGTCATACACACATAGTCATATATACAGGCACAGATACACACACACACACCACACACGTATGGAGATTAGTATATGTGTGTGTGTGTGATCCCTATATGTGGGTATTGGGTATGAGTTTGTGTGTATACTATTATGCATACTCACAACTATATATATATATAAGATACACACATAACCAACACATATGTGAGTGTGTGTGTGTATGTGTTGGGTATACATACTCACATACATACTTATCCTAATGTGTGTGTGTGTGTCTGTATTTGTTGTGAGTGTGTATACTCATATATACTTAACTCTATGTGTAGATCTATATATTAATATATATTTGTGTTTATAAATATATATGATTTGTGTTTATATAAACACATGATATACATACTCTCTCACACACACATTGTATATATAAATATATTAGTATATATGAGTGTGCGTGCTTATATATAGATGCACATTTATATGTCACTCACACATACACACACCCACAGAGATTAGTATGTGTGTATGTGTGTTTAGTATGAATTTGTGTGTTGTGCATACTCACAACCGTATATATATAAGATATACACAGATAAATATATACTAATTCTATAAATATATAACACATACATGTGTGTGTGTGTCTATTTATTTATATCTCTATTTGAGTATGTATGAGTGTATGTGTGTATGTGATAACTCATATGTTTAGTATATTTGAGTGTGTATTTGTGTATGTATACATAAGTATGTATACCCAACACACACACACACACATACACTTATATATATATGAGTGTGTTGTGTGTATACATATGTATATATATACTTATATTCATCTATATATAAACACACACACACAGAAACAGACACACTCATTTATATATATACACAAACATACACACAAACACGCATACATAGAGATTAGTATATACGAGGGTGTGTGTGTGTGTTTTGAGTATATATACTCACAACCCTATATATATATAGACACACAGACACATACACATGTTGATTAATATATCTGAGTATGGGGGTATGTGTGTGTGTGTTGGGTATACATACATGAGATTAGTACATATGACACACACTTAGAGTATGTATATCCAACCCACACACACACACATATATTTATATACGGTTGTGAGTATGTATATATATATATATATACATGTATATAACACAAATAGATTAGTATATATGAGTGTGTGTGTATGTGTGATGGGTATACATGTGTCTATATATTTATATATAGTTGTGAGTACGTTTACCCAATAGTATAATATGCATGTTTATATCTAGGCATACACACACACACATAAGGACTAGTATATATGAGCATATGTGTGTGTGTGTGTGTGCATGTATATGAATATATAACACATACACACATACATACATGCATACACACACACACACACTCATATATATTAATCTCAATGCGTGTGTGGTGTGTGCCTATATAGATATGTATATATCTGTGTGTGTATTAGTGTGTGTGTGTGTGTGTTGGATATATATAAATATAGATATAGGTATAAATGAGTGTGTTTGTGTATTGTGTTTGTGTGTGTGTGTGTATTTCTATACAGTTGTGAGAACATATACAAATACGTATATATTATCTATGTGTGTGTATTTATATTATATACGGTTGTAAATATGTATACCCAACACA
>JACERR010000199.1:10000-15000 GCA_016760335.1 Gastrodia elata
ACACCACACACACATAAACACACATAAACTCATAACTATATATATTTGTGTATACTTATTTTTATGTGTGTATATATCCAGTACAAACACACACACACACAACTATGTATACACACAAAGAGTATGTATACCCATTAGTATATATGAGTGTATATGTGCGTGTGTGTGTGTCTGTGTGTGTGTGTGGTGTATGCGTATATGTTTATGTGTGTGTGTGTGAGTGTGAGTGAGTGTGTGTGTGTGTGTTGTGTGTATACCCATCGCACACACACACACATGTAAATATATAAACATACACACTCATACACACACATTAATACATAGATATATAGACACACACATAGAACACATACACACACTCATATATACTAATGGGTATACATACTCTGTGTGTGTTTATGCGCATTTACACACACACACTCATATATACTAACCCTTATGTATGTATGTGTTGGGTATACCTACTCATAATCATATATAATGTGTTGAGTATATGTACTATCGCACATATATTGAGACGAATATATCTCTATGAGTACCTATATAGACACATACACACACATAGTATTTAGTATATATATGTTTGTGTGTGTGTGTGTGGGTATACGTACTTACAACCATATATATATACATATAAAGATAAGTATTAGTATATATATATATATATGTGTGTGTGTGTGTGTGTGTGTGTGTGTGTGTGTGTGTGTATGATAATGACACCCACACACACGCACACATAAACACATATACATGGTATACATATCTCAAACACACATACTCAACACACACACAATACACACACAATCACACATATAAAGGTTAGTATATATGAGTATGTGTATGTGTATATATTGGGTTTATATACACAATCATATATAAATATATAGATAGAGAAAAGTATATTATTATATGTGTGTGTGTGTGTGTGTTGGGTATACACACACACACACACACAGATAAATATATACTAATCTCTATGAATACATAACACATACGTGTGTGTGTCTATTTATTTATATCTCTATGTGAGTATATATGAGTGTGTGTGTCTATGTGTGATAACACATATGTGTAGTATATTTGAGTGTGTGTTGGTGTATACATACATTAGTATGTATACCCAACATACACACACACACTCATATATACATATATATGACTGTGTGTGTGTGTATTAATGTGTGTGTATACATATGTATATATACTTATATTCTTATATATATAGACACATACACACTCATTTGTGTGTGTCATCAAATACTCACAACTATACATACACACACGTACACTCATATATACTAATCTCTAAGTATGTATATGTGTGGTTGTGTGTATGTACGGTTGTGAGTATGTGATGTGGGTCTCTATATCTATGTTTGTGTGTGTGCGCACACGACTCATATATACTAATCTCTATGTTAATTGTGTGTGTGTGTTGGGCACACACACACACACACTCATATATGCTAATTTCTATGTGTGTGTGTGTGTTGGGTGTACATACTCACAACCGTATATATACACATGCCGTATATATATATATACACACACACACACACAAACCAACACACACACATATATATATATCTATTGTGTTGGGTATCCATACTCACACTCACACAGACATACATGCACACACACGCATACACACACTCATTTTTGACACACACACACACCCACACTCATATATACTTATCTCCATTTGTGTGTGCATGTTATATAGTATGTGCATATATAAATATAACACATGGGTCAACATACATGTATATTTGTATATGACTGTGAGTATGTATACCCAACACATATATATATATCTATGTGTGTGTGTGTCCGTATTTGTGTGTCACACACACACATAGAGATAAGTATATGAGTTGTTGGGTATAGATACTCATATACATATATAATCTCACACATACACACACAGACACTAACACACTCATATATAATAATCTCTATGTGTGTGTGTTATATACACATACAAATACATAGAGATTAGTATATATACATGGATATGTCTGTGTGTGCATATAGTATATATCCATATGTGTGACAATCATATATACTAATATATATATATATATATATATATATATATATATATATATATATATATATAGAGTATGAATATCATGTGTATATATCTATATTTTTATATAACACACACACATATATATATGAGTCTGTATACCCAACACACACTCACACACACATGTATACAACACACTCATTTATATATACACACAAGTGTGCAGAGATTAGTATTTATGAGTGTGTGTGTATGTGTGTGTGCTACTTATACATAAAAATTAATCTCTGTGTGTATCTATATACATATATATGGTTGTGAATATATATACCCATCTCTATGTCTGTGTGTTTGTCTATGAGTATGTATTACATATATTTGTGCATGTGTGAGTGTGTGTGTACACTCATATATATACTTATCTCCATGTAGAGACACGCACACACACACACACACACACACACAGTACATACACACACACATGCATTTGTTAGTGTGATACATATATATACCCAACACACACACACACATGCATTTGTGAGTGTCATACATATATATATCCAACACACACACACACTTAAACACTTACATAGAGATTAGTTTATGCACATACAGACACATACACACTCATATATACTAATATCCTTGAGTGTGTGTGTTTGTGTGTGTATGTGTGTGTCTATGGTTGTGAGTATGTGAATATATATGTGTGTGTGTGTGTATGTAGTGCCAACTATATATAAATACATAGACGTATATATGTGTGTGTGTGCTAACTGTATATAAATATAGACATATGTGTGTGTGTGTGTGTGTGTTTGTGTTTGTGTGCACACACACAAATACACACACACACACACACACAAATACACACATATAAATATAAGTATATATGAGAGTGTGGCACGCACATACACATGTGTTGAGTGTGTGTGTGATAACACATACCTATATGCTATGATAACACATATGTGTTTATGTGCGTGACGCACACACATAGAGATTGTTATATAACATATACGTGTTATATACTAATCTCCTATGTGGTCGCACACACAAAGTCATATATATAGGCACAGATACACACACACACACCACACACGTATGGAGATTAGTATATGTGTGTGTGTGTGATCCCTATATGTGTGTGTTGGGTATGAGTTTGTGTGTATACTATTGTGCATACTCACAACTATATATATATAAGATGCACACATAACCAACACATATGTGAGTGTGTGTGTATATGTGTTGGGTATACATACTCATATACATACTTATCCTAACGTTTGTGTGTGTGTCTGTGTTTGTTGTGAGTGTGTATACTCATATATACTTAACTCTATGTGTATATCTATATATTAATATATATCTGTGTATATAATTATATACGATTTCTATTTATATAAACACATAATATACATACTCTCTCACACACACATTGTATATACAAATATATTAGTATATGAGTGTGTGTGTTTATATATAGACGCACATTTATATGTCACTCACACATACACACGCCCATATAGATTAGTATGTGTGTGTGTGTGTGTGTTTGTATGTAATCCCTATGTGTGTGTGTTGGGTATGAGTTTGTGTGTATGCTATTATGCATACTCACAACCGTATATATATAAGATATACACAGATAAATATATACTAATTCTATGAATATATAACATATACGTCTATGTGTCTATTTATTTATATCTCAATTTGAGTATGTATGAATGTATGTGTGTGTGTGATAACTCATATGTGTAGTATATTTGAGTGTGTGTTTGTGTATGTATACATAAGTATGTATAGCTAACACACATACACACACACTTATATATATATGAGTGTGTGTGTGTGTATATTTATGTGTGTGTGTGTATACATATGTATATATATACTTATATTCATCTATATATAGACACTCACACACACAAACAGACACACACTTATTTATATATATACATAAACACACACACACAAATACACATATATAGAGATTAGTATATATGAGGGTGTGTGTGTGTGTTTTGAGTATATATACTCACAACCCTATATATATATATATAGACACACACACACATACACATATAAGGACTAGTATATATGAGTTTGTGTGTGTGTGTGTGTGCATGTATATGAATAGATGACACATACACACATACATACATGCATACACACACACACACATACTCATATATACTAATCTCTATGTGTGTGTGGTGTGTGCCTATATATATAGACATGTATATGTGTGTGTGTGTGTTAGTGTGTGTGTGTGTGTTGGATATATATAAATATAGATATAGGTATATACAAGTGTGTCTATATATTTTGTTTATGTGTGTGTGTGTGTCTATACACTTATGAGAACATACACACATATGTATATGTTATCTATGTGTGTGTATTTATATTTATTTAGGGTTGTAAGCATGTATACCCAACACACACACAACCATATAAGAATATAACACACCGACACACCACATATGACTGTGTGTGCGTGTTGGATCACGCACACACTCATATATATACACTAACACATACACACACCTGCACACACACACACACACATATATCTCCATGTGTGTGTATTACACACACACACAGTATATATGAGTGTGTGTGTTTGTGTGTTATCACATACTCACAACCGTACATACACACACTCATATACAATAACATCTATGCATGTGTGTGTGTGTGTGGTTGTGTGTGTGTGTACTGTTGTGAGTATTTATGTGTGTCTCTATGTGTGTTTGTGTGTGTGTGCACATAACTAATATATACTAATCTCTATGTTAATTGTGTGTGTGTGTGTTGGGCACACACACACCAACAAATATAAAAACACATACACACACACATATATATATACTAATATCTATGTGTGTGTGTGTTGGGTATACATACTCACAATCATATATATATACATACAGAGTATATATACATATATATATATATATAT
>JACERR010000199.1:20000-25000 GCA_016760335.1 Gastrodia elata
TGGGTATACATACTCACAACTGTATATATACGCATACCGTATATATATATATATATATATATATATATATATACACACACACACACATACACACAAACCAATACACACACATATACATATCTATTGTGTGTTGAGTATCCATACTCACACTCACATAGACACACATGCACACACACACATACCGACAATCATTTTGACACACACACACACACCCACACTCATATATATTTATCTCCTTTTGTGTGTGTGTGTTATATAATATGTGCATATATAGATATAACACATATGGGTCAACATATATGTATATTTATATATGACTGTGAGTATGTATACCCAAGTATGTATACCTAACACAAACACACACACACACACACAACTATGTATACATAGAGATAAGTATAAGTGTATATGTGTGTGTGAGAGTATGTGCATATACCCAATACACATGCACATACACACACACACACACAGAGTATGTATATATGAGTGTGTGTGTTATATCTATGTGTGTTGTGTGTGTGTTAGGTATATATACTTACACACACACACACACACACACACATAGAAATAAGTATATATGAGTGTGTTGGGTATGGATACTCAAATACATATATAATCTTACACATACACACAGACACTAACAAACTCATATATAGTAATCTCTATGGGTGTGTGTTATAGACACATACACACACACATAGAAATTAGTATATACACATGTATGTGTCTGTGTGTGCCTATAGTATATATCCATGTGTGTGATAATCATATATACTAATCTATATATATATATATATATATATATATATATATATATATATATATATATATATAGAGTATGAATACCATGTCTATATGTCTATATATTTATATAACACACACACATATACATATGAGTATGTATACCCAACACACACTCACACACACATGTATACAATACACTCATTTATATAGACACACAAGTGTGCAGAGATTAGTATATATGAGCGTGTGTGTATGTGTGTGTGTAGTATACATAAAAATTAATCTTTATGTGTGTGTATCTATATACATATATATGGTTGTGAATATGTATACACATCTCTATGTGTGTGTGTGTATCTATGAGTATGTATTACGTATATCTGTGCAAGTGTGTGTGTGTGTACACTCATATATACTTATCTTCATGTAGAGACACACACATAGCATATACACACACACACATGCGTTTGTGAGTGTGATACATATATATACCCAACACACACACACATGCATTTGTAAGTGTGATACATCTATATACCCAACACACACACACACATAGAGATTAGTTTATGCACACACATACACACACACACATTTATACCCATCTCTATGTGTGTGTGTGTGTTTGTGTGTGTATGTGTGTGTCTATGGTTATGAGTATGTGAATATATATGTGTGTCTGTGTGTGTGTGTGTGCCAACTATATATAAATACATAGATATATATGTGTGTGTGTCTACCAACCGTATATAAATATAGATATATATGAGTGTGTGTGTGTGTGTGTTTGTATGCACGCACACAAACACACACACACACACACACACACACAAATACACACAAATAGATATAAGTATATATGAGAGTATGGCATGCACATACACATGTGTTGAGTGTGTGTGTGATATCACATACCTATATGCTATGATAACACATATGTGTTTATGTGTGTGACGCACACACATAGAGATTATTATAGAACATATACATGTTATATACTAATCTCTAGTATATGTGGTCGCACACACAAAGTCATACATACAGGCACAGATACACACACACACACCACACACGTTTGGAGATTAGTATATGTGTGTGTGTGATCCCTATTTGTGTGTGTTGGGTATGAGTTTGTGTGTATACTATTGTGTATACTTACAACTGTATATATATAAGATCCACACATAACCAACACATATATGTGAGTGTGTGTGTGTGTGTGTATGTGTTGGGTATACATACTCACATACATACTTATCCTTATGTGTGTGTGTGTGTGTCTATGTTTATTGTGAGTGTGTATACTCATATATACTTAACTCTATGTGTATATCTATGTATTTATATATATCTGTGTATATAAATATATATGATTTGTATTTATATAAACACATGATATACATACACTCTCACACATACACTATATATATAAATATATTAGTATATATGAGTGTGTGTGCTTATATATTGATGCACATTTATATGTCACTAACACATACACACACCCATAGAGATTAGTATGTGTGTGTGTGTGTTTACGTGTGATCCCTATGTGTGTGTGTTGGGTATGAGTTTGTGTGTATACTATTGTGCATACTCACAATCGTAGATATATAAGATATACACAGATAACATATACTAATTCTATGAATATATAACACATACTTGTGTGTGTCTATTTATTTATATCTCTATTTGAGTATGCATGAGTGTATGTGTGTGTGTGATAACTCATTTGTGTAGTATATTTGAGTGTGTGTTTGTGTATGTATACCCAACACACACACACACACACACACACTTATATATATATATGAGCGTGTGTGTGTGAATATTTATGTGTGTGTGTGTATACATATGTATATATATACTTATATTCATCTATATATAGACACACACACACAAACAGACACACACTTATTTATATATATACACAAACACACACACACAAATACACATATATAGAGATTAGTATATA
Source organism: Gastrodia elata (assembly GCA_016760335.1). Taxonomy (NCBI): domain Eukaryota; kingdom Viridiplantae; phylum Streptophyta; class Magnoliopsida; order Asparagales; family Orchidaceae; genus Gastrodia; species Gastrodia elata. Next base: position 22,723 of record JACERR010000199.1, read on the forward strand.
TGAGGGTGTGTGTGTGTTTTGAGTATATATACTCACAACCCTATATATATATATAGACACACACACACATACACATAGAGATTAATATATATGAGTGTGGGGGTATGTGTGTGTGTGTTGGGTATACATACGCGAGACTAGTACATATGAAACGCACTTATAGTATGTATATCCAACCCACACACATACACATATATTTATATACAGTTGTGAGTATGTATAAATATATATACATATATATAACATATACATATTAGTATATATGAGTGTGTGTGTATGTGTGATGGGTATACATATGTCAATATATTTATATATAGTTGTATTTATAACCAATAGTATAATATACATCTTATATATATATATATATATATATATATATATATATATATATATATATATATATATATATATATATATATATAGGCACACACACACACATAATGACTAGTATATATGAGTCTGTGTGTGTGTGTGCGTGTGCATGTATATGAATATATAACACATACACACATACATACATGCATACATAGATACACACACACACTCATATATACTAATCTCTATGTGTGTGTGGTATGTGCCTATATATATATATATATATAGACATATATATATATATATGTGTGTATGTGTTAGTGTGTGTGTGTGTTGGATATATATAAATAAGATATAAATATATACGAGTGTGTCTGTGTATTGTGTTTGTATGTGTGTGTGTGTCTATACAGTTGTGAGAACATACACACGTATGTATATGTTATCTATGTGTGTGTATTTATATTTATATATAGTTGTAAGTATGTATACCCAACACACACATAACCATATATAAATATCACACACCGACACACCACATATGACTGTGTGTGTGTGTTGGGTCACACACACACTCATATATATACACTAACATACACACACACACCCGCAAAGACACACACATATATATATATCTCCATGTGTGTGTGTTACACACACACATAGTATATATGAGTGTGTGTGTTTGCGTGTGTTATCACATACTCACAATCGTACACACACACGCTCATATATAATAACCTCTATGTGTGTATGTGTGCAGTTGTGTGTGTGTGTACTATTGTGAGTATGTGATGTGTATCTCTATGTGTGTGTTTGTGTGTGTTTGTGTGTGTGTGCACATAACTCATATATACTAATCTCTATATTGATTGGGTGTGTGTGTTGGGCACACACGCACCAACATATGTAAACACACACACACACACACTCACATATACTAATCTCTATATGTGTGTGTTGGGTATACATACTCACAATCGTATATATGTACACACATAGTATATATATATATATATACACACACACTCATTTATATACACACATAGTATATATAAATGTGTGTGTTGGGTATACATACTCACAACTGAGTGCATGTGTGTACACATACATACTCCCTCACACATACACAACACACACACACACACACATACACTTATACATACTTTATCTCTATGTGTGTGTGTTTGTGTGTGTGTGTGTGAGTATGTATGTGTACACACACACACACACAAACCTATATATATGGTATACATACTCATAACCGTATATATATATATATAGACATACACACACACACATAACACATATATAGACACACATATAACACATATATAGATAGACACACATATGTATTATCCCACACATAGATAAATATATAGAGAATGCATATGATATATAACACATACACGTGTGTGTCTATACATTTATATACGGTTATGAGTATGTACACCCAATACACACACATATATGTGCGTTGGGTATAGATACTCAAAACTATAAGTGTGTATATATTTGTGCGTATGTATGTGTGTTAGGTATACATACTCACAACAGTATATAAATATACATACACACACGTATGTGTTATATATTCATATACATACTATATATATTTATATGTGTGTGTGTGATAACACATACATGTGTGTGTCTATATACTTATATATCTATATATGCATATATAGATATATGATTGTGTGCTCTAAGTATGCATATATTAGTGTGTCTCATACTCATGTATACTTATCTCCATGTGTGGTATATATGTGTGTGTATTGTGTGTGTGTGTGTGTGTGTCATACACACTCATATATGTATACCCATATGTGTGTATATACTCATCTCTATGTATATATTTATACTTATCTCTATGTGTGTGTGTGTGTATGTCTATGTTAAAGTGTCTATATATTTAGTATGTGTGTGTGTATATGTGTATTTGTAATAACATATATATATA
>JACERR010000199.1:45000-55000 GCA_016760335.1 Gastrodia elata
ATCTTTATTATACTCATATGTTATTTACATGAGTGTGTATCATAATATAGATGTGTGTGTATCTATATATATTATATGTGTGTGTATGTATATATATGACTATATATATCACACACACATATATATATCTATATTTATATTTACGATAATGAGTATGTATACCCAACACACACATAAAGACACACACACACACACTCATATATACTTAAGTATATGTATGTGTGACACACTTAGATATAAGTATATGTGTGTGTGTGTGTGTGCTTGGTTTATATAAGTATCACACACACAAATACACACACATAGATATTAGTATATATGAGAGATTAGTATATATGAGAGATTAGTATATGTATTAGGTGTATGTATACTAATCTTTATGTGTGTGTATGTGTCTCATATATATCACACACAGATGTTAGGTAACACACACACGTGCATCAACACACACACACACACACACTCTCATATAGTGTGACACACGCAGACACTCATATATACTTATATCTATAGAGATGACTATGTATATATATACTCACAATATATATATGAGTGTGTTGAGAGTATGTATACTCATTCTGTGTATTTGTATGCGTGTGTGTGTGTGTGTGCATATTTGCGTGTGTGAGTGTGTCTCACAAACACACACTCTATATATTTATATACATACACACACACACATACACAAACACACACACACACACACACACACATAGAGATTAGTATATATGAATGTGTGTGTTATATATATATATATATATATATATATATATATATATATATATGTACCCAACACACTCACACACTCTGCACACACAAACACACACACACTCATATATCCACTGTATATAAATACACACACACACACACACACTCATATATCCACCGTATATAAACACACACACACACACACACACACACACACACTCATATATAGACATACACACACACACACACACTCATATGCATAATTTTTATGTGTGTATGTGTACCCATAATTGTATACACACTCATATATATATAGACTCACACAACACACACACAACACAAACACATGTGTGTGTGTGTATTCATTAGTATGTGTATGTGTGTATACATATGTATATATATACTTATATTCCTATATATAGACACACACACACACTCATTTATATATATACACAAACACACACACACACACACATAGAAATTAGTATATATCAATATGTGTGTGTGTGTATTGGGTATACATACTCACAACCCTATATATAAATATATATACACACACACACATATACACATAGAGATTAGTATATATGAGTGCGTGTATATGTGTGTGTGTTGGGTATACATATGTGAGATTAGTATATATGACACACACACTTAGAGTATGCATACCCAACCCACACACACACGTATATTTGTATATGGTTGTCAGTATGTATATATATATACATGTATATAATACATATATATTAGTATATATGAGTGTGTGTGTGTGATTGTGTGTATGTTGGGTATACATATGTCCATATATTTATATACAGTTGTGAGTATGTATACCCAATAGGCACATACAGACACACACACACACATATGTGTTATATACATGTCTATATATATAACTCATACACACACATAAAGATTAGCATATATGAGTGCGTGTGTGTATGTGTGTGCATATATACAAATATATAACACATACAGGCACAAACACACACATACATGTATACACACACACACACACGCATATATACTAATCTCTATGTGTGTGTGTGTGTGTCTGTGCCTATAAATATATAGACATGTATATGTGTGTGTGTGGATTGGATATATATAAATATAGAGCTATGTATGTATGAGTGCGTCTGTGTGTTGTGTTTGTGTGTGTGTGTATGTGTGTCTATACGGCTGTGAGAACACACACACATACGTATGTGTTATTTATGTACGGTTGTGAGTATGTACACCCAACACACCCACAACCATATATAAATAGCACACATAAATACAACACCTATGAGTGTGTGTGTGTTGAGTCACACACACACTCATATATATACACTCACACATATATACCTGCACACACACACACACACACATAAATATAGATTTCCATGTGTGTATGTGTTATACACACACATAATACATATGAGTGTGTGTTGTGTGTGTTCTCATATACTCACAATAGCACACACATAGATGTGCATGCACACACATAGAGATTAGTATATACACATGCATTTGTCTGTGTGCCTATAGTATATATCTATGTGTGTGACAATAATATATATAATATATATATATATATATATATATATATATATATATATATATATATAAATATATAGTATGAATACCATGTGTCTATATATCTATATATTTATATAACACACACACTTATATATGAGTATGTATACCTGATACACACACACACACACACACACACACACACTCACACATGTATACAACACACTAATATATATAGACACACACACACACTGTGTATTGAATATTATATATGAGTGTGTGTGTGTGTGTATACCTAACACACGCACGCACATACACACACACACACATATATCGAGATTTGTTTATATGAGTGTGCCTATACAAAAAAACACATATATACTTTTCTCTATGTGTGTATGTGTCTATATATTTATATATGGTTGTGAGTTCGAATTCCCACACACATGTATATATTATATAGACAAACACACACACGTAGAGAACCCACACAATATATATATATATATATATAGTATGTATCCCATGTGTCTATATCTATATATTTATATAACACACACATAAATATGAGTATGTATACCTAACACACACACACATACAGACACACACAGACACACACGTGTACAACACACTCATATATATAGACACACCCATGTATTCAGAAATTAGTGTACATGAGTGTGTGTGTGTGTGTTGAGTTTTCATACTCACAACCGTATATAAATATATATATATATACACACACACTCACATGTATGTATAGTCAATACACACACACTCGCAAATACACACACATAAAGACTAGTATATACATGGTATATATACTCACAAATATATGCCGAAACCCCCACACACACTCATATTAACACACATATAAAGATTCACATATAGACATACACACGTGGAGATAAATATATATGAGTGTGTGCGTGTGTTTGTATGTGTGTACTAACAATTATATATAAATATATAGACACACACACACACACACACACACACTAATATATACTAATCAATATGTGTGTGCAATTGTGTGTGTGTCTATATACATATATGCGATTGTGAATATGTATACCATCTCTATGTGTGTATTTATCTAGAAGTATGCATTATGTATCAATGTGTGTGTGTCACATACACACATAGAGATAAGTATATATGAGTGTGTTGGGTATACATACTCATATATAAATATAATCTCTCACACATAGATACACATAGAGATAAGTATATATGAGTGTGTTGGATATACATACACACATATATAATCTCACACACACATATACACACACACCCACCCACTCACATACTCATATATGCACATACACACACATATATATGAGTATGTTATAGACACATACACACACACACACTTAGATATTAGTATATATCTATGTGTGTGACAATTGTATATACTAATCTATATATATATATATATATATATAGAGTATGAATACCATATGTATATATCTATTTATTTATATAACACACACACATTTATATGAGTATGTATACCCAACATACACTCACACACACACGTATACAACACACTCATATATATAGACACACACATGTGTGTAGAGATTAGTATATATGAGTGTGTGTGTGGGCGTGTGTGTATGTGTGCGTGTTGCTTATACATAAAAATTAATCCTTATGTGTATGTGTTTGTGTGTGTGTCGATATACATATATATGGTTGTGAATATGTATACCCATCTCTATGTGTGTGTTTGTCTACGAGTATGTATTACGTATATTTGTTTGTGTGTGTGTATGTGTACACTCATATATACTTATCACCATGTAGGGACACGCACACACGCACACAACACACACACGCACATGTGTTTGTGTGTGTGATACATATATATACCCAAAACACACACATACACACACATAGAGATTAGTATACACACACATAGTCATATATACTAATATATTTAAGTGTGTGTATTTGTGTGTGTATGTTTGTGTCTATGGTTGTGAGTCTGTATATATATATGTGTGTGTGTGCCAAATGTATATAAATACATAGATATAGTTGAGTGTGTGTGTGTGTATGTGTGTCAATCGTATATAAATATATTGACATGTATGAGTGTGTGTGTGTGTGTATGTGTGTGTGTTTGTGTGCACACATACAAACACACACACATTGACATAAGTATATATGAGTGTGTGGCGCACACAGACACATGTGTTGAGTGTGTATGATAACACATAAATGTTTGTGTGTGTGACACACACACATAGAGATTAGTATATAACATATACGTGTTATATACTAATCTCTAATATGTGTGTGTCGCACACACAAACTCATATATACATGCACAGATACACACACACACACCACACACGTGTAGAGATTAATATATGTGTGTGTGTATGAGTGATCCCTATGTGTGTGTGGTGGGTTTGAGTTTGTGTGTGTGAGATATAGACATGTGTGTGTGTGTATTAGGCATACATACTCACAACCGTATATATATAAGACACACATATAGCCAACACATACATGAATGTGTGTGTGTGTTGGGTATACATACTCACATACATGCTTATCACTATGTGTGTATGTGTGTCTATATTTATTGTGAGCGTGTATACACATTCTCATAACCATATATACAGATAGATACACACACATAGAGATTAATATATATGTGTGTTTGTGTGTGTGAGTGTGTGTCTATATATATATGGTTATGAGTATCTGCATACATATTCACAACACACACACACTCATATATACTTATCTCTATATGTGTGTGTGTATGTATCATTACACACACATACACACACACACAAACATACAAACTCATTTATACTAATCTATATACGATTGTGATTCTCTGTGTGTGTATGAGTATGTATATAAAATAGACACTCATATTAATTATGTATACTCAACACACACACACACACACGCTCACATATATGTTGTCTATGTGTGCATCTTATATATATATATATATATATATATATATATATATATATATATATATATATATATATATATATACATTTGTGAGTATGTCTACCCAATACACACACACACATATATGGAGATAAGCATATATGAGTGTGTGTGTGTGTGTGTGTGCATGGTATATATGAGTATCACACACATAAATATACACACATAGAGATTAGTATATATGAGAGATTAGTATATGGATTGGGTGTATGTATACTAATTTTTATGTGTGTGTGTGTGTCTGTGTGTCTCATATATATCGCACACACATGTTGGATAACACACACACACATGCCACAACACGCGCACACACACACACACACACACACACTCATATAGTGTGACACATGCACACACTTATATATACTTATATCTATAGAGATGACTATGTATATATGCTCACAACATATACATGAGTGTGTTATGGGTATGGATACTCAATTTATCTCTATGTGGGTGCGTATGTTTATCACACATACACACACACATATTCATATATGGTTACACACATTCATATATACTAATCTTTATGTATATGTGTTTGTGTGTTTGGTATGTGAGTGTGAGTATATATATATATATATATATATGGATCACACACAGACAAACATGCGCACATATAAATTACTATATATAAATATGTGTGTATGTGTGTGTGTGATATAGGCACACACAGACATATAGATAAGTATAAATGTATATAACACACACATATGTGTATTACACACACACACACACACACATAAAAATAAGTATACATTATTGTGTGTGTGTGTGTGTGTGACACATATGTGTGTGAGGTATACATGTATACTTATCTCTTTGTCAATGTGTGTGCCTATATCACGCACACACACACGCACACATATAGAGATAAGTATATATATGAGTGTGTGCATATGTGTGTGTGTGACACATAGGTGTGTGAGGTATACATGCATACTTATCTCTTTGTCTATGTGTGCCTAAATCACACACACACACACACATACACACATATACACACATACATGCACACACACTCATATACACTAATCTCTATGTGTGTGTGCATATGTTATATCTATGTGTGTGTGTACGTGTTTATATATGAGTGTGTATATATATACCCAAGTATGTATACCTAATACACGCACACACACATTTAAACACACACACATGTGAGTGTGTATGTGAGTGTGTGTTGTGCTATGTGTGTGAGTATGTATACCTAACACACACACGTACATGTGTATACATGTATATAACATGTGTGTGTATCTCTATATATATATCTGTGTGTGTGATAACACATACGTGAGGTTGAGTATATGTATCCAACACACACAGACACACACACATGTGTATATATGTATATAACATGTATGTATGTGTGTCAATATATAAACATAGGCATATATACATACATACACACACCACAGACACACACACACACACATAGAGAAAAGTATATATGATTGTGTGTGTGTGTGTTGGTTAGATATACTCATAATTGTATACACACACAAACACACACACACACTCATGTGTTAGGTATACATACTCACAACCATATATATATATGTGTGTGCAAGCACATAAAGATTAGTGAATATGAGTGTATGTATGGTGTGTGTGTGTGTGTGTGTGTATTGGGTATACGGTGTGTGTGAGTATGTATACCCAACCCATAAATATGCACACACACACACACACACCACACACACACACACACCACACACACACTCATATATACTAATCTCTATGTGTGTGTGTTTGTGTATGTGTATATATATTTATATAATCACACAGTATATATACACACACACACACACATAGACACAAACACACACACACACATATACATGTATATATATACTAATCTCGCACACATACGCACACACACACACACACACACATATATATATATATATATACCAATCTCGTACACACATGGAGATATGGATGTGTATACAAACTCATAACATGTGTCTGTGTGTCTATATATATATATATATATATATATACAGTTATGTGTGTGTGTGTATATTACGGTTGTGAGTATGTATACCCAACAAACACACACAACCGTACAGACACACATACTCACACAATTGTATATATATATATATATATATATATATATATATATATGTATGTACATATATATGTATATGTATGTATGGACACACATAATGTGTGTTGGGTATATATATATATATATATATATATATATATATATATATATATATATATGTATGTGTGCGTGTGTATTGCATATACGACATATACGGTTATCAGTATATATGTATATATACACATAGTGATAAGTAAAAGTGTAATATATATAGGTGTATCTATATATTTATTTATGGCACACACATAAAGATTAGTATATATGAGTGTGTGTGTGTGTATGTATATATCTATATACATATACATATATATATATATATATATATATATATATATATATATATATATATGAGTATATATATACACACACACATGGAAATTCGTATATGTGTGTGTGTGTCTTTAACAAATACACACACACACACACACACACACACACATACTCACACAAACACATACTCATATATACTTATGTTTGTGTGTATGTATATCCAATGCACACATACAGAAATAAGTATATATGAGTGTGTGTTTGTGTGTATATGTGTGCACATACTCACACTCATATATACATGTAAAATTATGCATATATGAGTGTGTGTGTGTATACATATATGATTATGAGTATGTATACCCAAGTATATAACAAATATCTATGTGTGTGTGTGTCTCAATATTTTTGCATGTGTGTGTGTTGAGTATACACACACACACATGGATGTGTATACATACTCACAACATATGTGTTATATAGATACAATAGTGTGTGTGAGTGTGTGAGTGTGTGTGTGTCAATATAACGCATACATTGTGACACACACACACACATATATAGAGATTATATATATCTATGTTGGGTATACATACTCACACTTATAACATGTGCAATGTGTGTGTTTGTGTGTATCAGTATACACATACAAACACACACACACACACATAGAGATATATGAGTGTGAGTGTGTGTGTCTATATAAATATATAAAGAATGTGTGTGTGTGTGTCACACACACATGGAGATAAGTATATATGACTGTGTGTGTGTATGTGTGTGTGCTAGAGATATACACACACTTAAAAACATATACATGTGTGTGTGTGCGACAGTATATAAATATATAGAGATTAATATATACATATATATAGACACACAACACACACGACACACCCACACACATTCATCGCGTGCGTGTGTATATGTCTCTATGTGTGTGGGTTTGTGTGTGTGACAACCCTATATATACCCACACAACTGCATACACACACACCACACACATGCATGCACGCTCATATAATATCTACACACACACAGTTGTGAGTATCACACAAATACACACGTACTCATATATATGTGTGTGTGTGTTAAGAGTATGTATACCCAACTCATGTTATAAGTGTGTGTGTGTGTATCCATATCTATGTATGTGTGATAACACATATGTGTGTTTGTGGGTATGAGTATATATACCCAACACACACACATATTTGTTATCAAACACACACAGATACATATATATATATATATATATATATATATATATATATATATGTGTGTGTGTGTGTGTGTGTGTGTGTGTGTGTGTGTACCCAACACACACACACATGAGTATGTATGTCTATATGCATGTATGTAGACACACAACACACACACACACACATGCATATTATATTTATGAGAGTATGTATACCAACATACACAGACACACACACCCAACACACATAGAGATAAGTACATACACACACACACACACCTAACACACATAAAGATACACACACACATAAATAAATACACACAAACACACTCAACACACACACACACTCATATATACTTATGTATATGTGTGTGACACACTTGTATATACTAATCTTTATATATACTCATATGTTATATACATGAGTGTGTGTCACACATATGTGGGTATATCTATATATATTATTTGTGTGTGTGTATATATAAGTATATATATCTCTATATACTATTTATGATTATGAGTATGTATATCCAGCACACACATAAAGACACACATAGACACTCTTTGTATATAACACATATGTGTGTGTCTATATATACTCGTATACACAAGCACACACACTGTTTGTGTATACCTATACATATACTCATATGTTATATACATGTGTTATGTGTTTGTGTTTGTGTGTGACACACACACACGCACACATACACATACTCATATACATGCTTGTGTCTCACACATACACACAAACACACGTATGTGTTACCACACCCACATATATACTTATCTCTATATGTGTGTGTGTGTGTATGTCTAAATATATGCATACAATATACACACTCATATATACTAATCTCTATGTATGTGTGTGTGTTTGTGTTGGGTATACATACACACAATAGTATACGCACACACATACACACACACATATATATATATACTAATCTCTATGTGTGGTGTGTGTGCGTGTGTGTGTGTATATAACACATGTGTCTGTGTGTATTAGGTATGCACACTGACAACTATATATCATATATATATATATAGATATATATGTATGTAGACACACACACGTATGTATTATCACACACACACAGATATATACATGGAGCATATATATAAATATATAACACATACATGTGTGTTTATATATTTATATACGGTTGTGAGTATGTATACCCAATACACATATAAACACA
>JACERR010000199.1:60000-63960 GCA_016760335.1 Gastrodia elata
TACATATGCAAGTATGTATACTCTGTGTGTGTGTATATGACTGTGTTGGGTATACATACTCTCGGCACACACACACACACACTCATATATATACATATATATAGACACACATAAGTATGTGTAATACACATATATACAATTTGTGTATTGGGTGTGTGTGTGTGTGTGCTGTGTATGCATTTGTGTTGAGTATACATACTCATAATACACACACATACACTCATACATATATACTAATCTTTAAGTGTGTATTATACACACACACATACTATATATAGACACACACACATAGAGATTAATATATATATGTGTATGTGTCACATACCGTGTGAGTATATACATGTGTTGGATATACTAATCTCTGTGTGTGTGTGTATATATACATACTCACACATAGAGATTATATATAAATATATAGAAATTAGTATATATATGAGTGTGTGTGTTCGTGTGTCTGTGTTGGGTATACATGCTCACACACATGGCACAACACACACACACTCGTATATACTAATCAGAACCATATACAAATATATATTAATCTCTTGTGCATGTGTGTGTTTGTGTATACATACTCGCAACCATATATAAATATATAGATACCCGTTCATATAAGATAATATATTTTTATATACGGTTGTAAGTATGAATACCCAAAACACACACACACATGCACTCATATATATTAATCTCTATATGTGTGTTTATATATATAAATATATAGACACACACATTCATATATATATATATATATATATATATACATACTCATGTATGTGTTATATATCTATGTGTGTGTGTTTCTAAATATATATATCGTTATGAATATAAATTTATAGACACGCACACACATGAGTATGTATACCCAATTGTGTGTAAGTATACCCAACACATATTCACACACACTCACACACTCATATATATATATATATATATATATATATATATATATATATGAGGTTATAAGATACTCATGTGTGTGTGTGTGTTGGGTATATATTCCAACACACACACACATATGCACACACGGACACACACACACACATAGAGATAAGTATCTACGAGTGCGTGAGTATCGTGTATATTAAACTCTATGTGTGTGCGTATGTGTGTGTGTGTTTGTGTGTGTGTGTTAGGTATACATACTCACAATCATATATATACTCACAAACAAAACACGCTCAACACACATACTCATATACATTGGGTATACTTATATCTATATGTGTGTGAGATCTTATACACTAATTGAGTGTGTGTCTGTGTAACACACACACACATATATGAATATGTATACCCAATGAATATGAGTGTGTGTTGAGTGTGTTTTGTGTGTGCGTGTGTGGTAGTATATATGATTATGTGTGTGTGCGTGTGTGAGTGTGTGTTTGTGTGTGTGTATATGTGGCTGTGTTGCACACACACACCATATAAATATATATATACTAATCACCACACATAAATATTAGCAGATCTGTGTTCTGTATATGTGTGTATATATATACACACACACACACACATATATATATATATACCAAACACACACACATAGAGATTAGTATATATGTATCACACACTTATATATATATAAATCTCTATGTGTGTGTGTGTATTGGTATATATATTCACACACATAATATTTGTTTGAGTGTGTGTGTGTGTGTTTATGTGTGTGTTGGGTATACGATATTATGTATATATCTCTATGTAGAGACACATACATGTTCATAAACACACACACACACACAAATGAATACAACACACACACACACACTATATATATACTAATCTTTATATATGTGTGTATTCATATATGTAGAGACACACATGTATGTGTTAAGTATACATACTCACATATACACCAATATTTAAGTTTGTGTGTTTGTCTATGTGTGTATGTATTTGTGTATGTGTGTCTCTTGTCTATATATGAGTGTGTGTGTGTGTACTGGGATATACATGCAACACACACACACACATAAAGATTAGTATATATGTGTGCGTGACCCAATGCACACACTCATATATACATATCTCTATGTGTAAATATACTTAACACACACACACACACACACACACACACACACATATATATATATATATATATAGATATATATCTGTGTGTGTGTGTGTGTGTGATATATATTCTATAAATATATAGGACATGTGTCTCTATATTTATACATATGTGTGTGCGTGTGTCACACTCATATATGTGTGAGATACACACACATATTTACACACGCATAGAGATACACGCTCATATATGTGTGAGACACACACACATATATGTGTGTGATCCATATATATACACACACATAGAGATGAGTGTGTGTGTGTGTGTAAGACATATTTATATACTCATAATCATATATAAATATATACACACGTATGTGTTATATACATGTTATGTTGTGAGTATGTTATACCAAACACATATACACACACGCGCGCACACACTCATACTCATATAAACTTATATATATACGATTGTATATATATATAAGTATATGTGTATATATATATGCACACACATGTATACTAATCTCCATGTCTATACCCAACATGTCTATACACACACATGTATAAAAAACAAATAAAAAAAAAGTATACACACACATATATAGACATATATGTACACTAATATAAATATACATACACACACACACTCATATATTACTGCACACACACACACACTCACACACATATATGTATACCCAACACACATGCACACACACTCATATATTACTGCACACACACAAACACTCACACACATATATATGTATACCCAACACACACGCACACACACGCATAGAGATTAGTATATATAAATATATAGACACACACGTATATGACTGTGTGTGAGTATGTATACCCAACACACACACACACAAACACATACACACACATTAAGATATATGAGTATGTCTAAGTGTGCATGTGTGTGTGTTGGGTATACAGACTCACACACATATATACCCAATACACACACACACACACAAACACTCATACACAAATATACATGTATACACATATATGTATTTATGTGTCTTAAGTATATAGCAACCTTATATAAATATATATATGTGTGTGTGTGCACGTCTACATACATGCATATAGATAATATATAGATTAGCATATGGTCTATATAGAGATTAGTATATATGGGTGTCTGTGTATGTGTGTGTGTGTGCCTATATATATATATATATATATATATACGCATAACAGTATATATGTCTATTTATATATTTATATATACTTGTGAGTATGTCTATGTCTACATATATATATATGAGTGTGTGTGTGTCTGTATGTACTTATATATATAAATGCATACAGACACACACTCATATATACTTATCTCTATGTGTGTATTTATATGTATATATATAGAGATAAGTAAAAGTATATATATATATATAGACACACACACACATAAACACACACGCATATGTGTTATATCTATACATGCACACAGATAATGATAAGTGTATATATACCCAACACACATAAACACACGTATATAAATATATAGACACACAAACATATGTGTTATCACACACACACAGATATATATACCCAATACACACACATACATACACACTCAGATGTACTACTCTCTATACATAGTTACAACCATATAAATATATGAGTGTGTGTATGTATGTTGGGTATACATACAACTGTATATAAATATATATACCCATATTTATAAATAATTGTGTGTATGTATACCCAACCATATATATATATATATATATGTCTATATAGACACACAACTATATATATACACATACTCATAACCTCTATATATATATATATATATATAGACATACAACCATATATAAATATATATATATACACACACACACACAAATATATATATATATATATATATAGAGAGACACACACACACACACACGTGTGTGTGTGTGTGTGTATATATATTATATATGG
>JACERR010000200.1:0-7500 GCA_016760335.1 Gastrodia elata
GTATATATGAGTGTGTGTGTGTGTCTGTATCATTCATATATATGTGTTATGTGTGTGTGTGTTGTGTGTGCAAGTCTATATAAATATATATATACAGTTATGAGTATGTATAACCATGTTTATAAATAGGTTTGTGTGTATGTGTCTGTACACATACATACTCACTCACACACAAACACATATAGAGATGAGTATATATGAGTGTGTGTATATATATGTGTGTGTATTATGTGTGTTTGAGTGAGTATGTATGTGTACACACACACACACACATGCACTCGTTTGTGAGTATGTATACCCAATATACACACACACACATACACTCATATATACTAATGTGTTATAAGTTTGTGTGTGTGTGTCTATATATATATATGGTCTCACAAATACACACACACACATATACACATACTCAATATATAAACACCACAAATGTAGACACTCACACATACACTCACACACATAGAGATAAGTAAAAGTATATATATAGAAATTAATATATACACACATATGGTATACATATGTGAGTGCGTATGACAAACACACACACACACACACCACACACACATACATACCACATATGGAGATAAGAATATATGAGTGTGAGACACACTCATATATATATATATACTCACAATTATATATCTATGTATACATACATAGTTATATAAATATATAGACACACACACATATGTGTTATCAAACACAGATAAATAAATATATAGAGCATGTATATGATTATATAACACATACTTAAGTGTCTATATATTTATATATGGTTATGAGAATGTATACCCAACACACACACACACACACACACACACACACACCACACACACATATATATATATATATACACACATACACTTATGGTTGTGAGTATCGATGTCCAACACACATATGTGCGTGTGTCTATATGTGTGTGTCTGTTCGTGATGGTTATACATACTCACAACCATATATAAATATATAGATACACACATATGTGTGTTATATATTCATATAAATGCTCTATATATTTATCTGTATGTGTGTGATAACACATACGTGTATGTATCTATATACATATATATATCTATATATGTATATATAGATATACTCTTGTGCGTGTGTATGCACACCACACACACACACACCACACGTAAAGATTAATATATATGAGTTTGTATGTATATGTGTGTGTGTCTGTGTATATATATATATACTATTATGAGTATATATACCAAACAGATACACACACACATATAGAGATTAATATATATGAGTGTGTGTTGTATGCATATATGTAGACACACACACACACATATACACATGGAGATAAGTATATATGTGTGTGTGTTATCACACATGCATGTGTGTGTGTGTGCATGTGTGACACAAAAACATATATATGAGTGTGCGTGTGTGTCACATGTATATAACTATGTGTGTGTGTCACATGTATATAGCATATGAGTATATGTACAGATACACACAACCTGTGTGTGTGTGTGTGTACAGTCACACACACATGTGTGTGTGTATATATATGAGTATATATAAACACACATGTGTATGTGTTATATACAAATAATATCTGTGTGTGTCTTTATGTGTGTTGGGTATACATACTCATAATTGAATATATATATATATATATATATATGTATCTGTGTGTGTATGTGTGTGAATGGTGTTGTAGCCTAGTGGTTGATGCTCAGGATTTGTTATCCCAGGTCATGGGTTCAACTCCCACCGGCCACACATAAGAAAAAAAAAAAACAAATTTGTGTGTGTGATATATATACTCATATATACACATACACACATATAATATATATTCTCACACACACATATGTATTATCACACACACTCATGTAAGCTAATTTTTATATATGTGGGTGTGTGTATGTCTGGGTATGCCTCATACACACAGACACGTAGATATATAAATCTAGACACACACACGTATATAATATAAATATATAACATACTCACAACTATATATATTTTAATTAGTGTATATATAGACACATACAAACACAAACACGTATATATACTAATCTCTACGGGTTTATGCGTGTGTGTACACATACACACACATGGAGATATATATATATAAGTGTGTGTATGATTATATATGTGTTTGCACACATATACACACACATATGGAGATAAGTATATATGAGTGTGTGTGTGTGTGTATACATATAGACACACACACACACACACAAACACACACAAATAGAGATAGACACACACTCGTATGTATATATACTTACACACACTCAACAAATAGAGATTAGTATATATATGTGAATAATATACCCAACACACACACACACACTTATATATACTAATCTCTAACATGCACATAGAGATTAGAATATATGAGTGTGTGTGTGTATGTGCATATATATATATATATATATATATATATATGATTATGAGTATTTATATAGGCACACACATATATAGATATTTGTATATATAAAGATTAGTATACATGAGTGTGTCACACACACATAGAGATAAGTATATATGAGTGTGTGTATGTGTGTGTGTCGTGTGTGCTTACGTGTGTGTGTGTGTGTTTATATTTATCTCTATGTGTTGGGTGTGTGTGTGTTTATGTGTGCTGGGTATATATACTCTTATATATACGGTATGTCTGTATGTCTCTATATGCATGCATACAGACACACACACTCATGTGTGTGTGTGTGTGTTGGGTACACACACATGTATATATATATCTATGTGTGTGTGTTGAGTTTATATACTCACACACACATAGATATATATATATATATATATATATATATATATATACATACATATGAGTGTACCCAACACACACACACAAGAATGTGTGTATTTATATGCCTGTTTGTAGAGAGACACCTACACACACACATATGAGTGTGTGTGTGTGTGTGTATATATATGTATATACACAAACACACACAGATGTGTGCATATATATATATATAGACACACACACACATTCATATATATATGAGTGTGTGTGTGTGTGTGTCTATGTATACTCAACACAAAACACACACACACACACTTATATATACTAGTCTCTATACCCAACAGATATAATATAAAGAGTATATATAGAAACTACACACATATATTTTATCACACACATAGATACATATTGATATATAGATATTTAAATACACACGTATGTGTTATATACATGTATGTGTTATCACACACACAGATATATATATATATATATATATATATATATATATATATATAGACATGTGTGTTGGGTATCACATATGTCTATATACACACATGGAGATGTGTGTATCTATATATGTATATAACAGTTGTGATAACACATACGTGTGTGTGTTATATATACAAACGATTGTGATAGACACACACACACAACAAATACAACACACACACACACATACAAACTCACATACACACACATAAATAGAGATAACACATATACACACATAAGATATATGTTGAGTATACATACTCACACACTCGTGTATACTAATACCTATGTTGTGTGTGTGTGTGTGTGTGTGTCTATGTTGGGTAGTTTGTGTGTGTGTGTGTATACCCAATACATAATAAATGCACATACTAATATACAATAAACTATGTGTACCCAACACATCGATATATAAGTATATATGTGTGTGTGTGTTGGGTATACACACACACACATAAACTACCCAACACAGACACACACACGCACACACACACACAATATAGAGATTAGTATATATGAGTGTGTGAGTGTGTATGAGTGTGTGTATGTGTGTTTCTATGTTGGATATACACATAGATATTAGTATATACACACACACACACAATATAAGTTGGGTACATATACTCACAATACACACACATACACACACACATATATATATGAGTGTGTGTGTGTGTTTGTGTGATATTCACAATCGTGTGTGTGTGTGTGTGTGTCTATATTATATGAGTGTGTGTGTGTGTGTATTTATGTGAGTATATATATGATTGTCACACACACAAACACACATACATATAGACACAAACACACATATACACACATGATGAGCGTGTATATATATACTAATCTCTATATATTTATATTCTGTCACACACATGTATTGTTTTTATGTGTTTGTGTGTGTATCTATATATATACACATATATACTGATCTCTAGCATGCACGCACACACACACATACAAAAATACACACACACACACATACAAATACACACACACATGCACACACACACTCACACACATATATACTGATCTCTATGTGTGTGTAACACACACACCATTTATCTATATATAGACACACACACACACACACACACACACTTATATATACTAATTTCTATGTATGTGTGTGTGTGTTTGTGTGTGTATACCCACACACACAAACACACACACTCACACATATTATATGAGTGTGAGTATGTATACCCAACACACACACACACACACACACACACACACATACATATATATATATATATATATATAAATATATATATATATATATATGTGTGTGTGTGTGTGTGTGTGTGTGTGTGTGTGTGTGTGTGTGTGTGTTGGGTGTGTGGGTATATATCTATATATATATATATAATCTCTATATGTGTATGTGTGTGAGTGTGTGTGTGCATCACAACATGTGCTATCTAGGAACACGCACATTCACACACACTATGTGTGTCTATATAACACATGTTGTGAGTATGTATACATCCATGTGTGTGTTTATATACCGAACACACACACACATACATATGGAGACTCACACACACATAGTGATTAGTTATATACTTGGGCATATGTACTTAGAATCGTATATATATATACACACACTCATATATATATACGATTTTACATATATATATATGAGTGTGAGTATGTACACACACACACACACACATCTGTGTTGAGTATGTACACACACACACACACATCTGTGTTGGGAACACACACACAAACATTCTCACACACACAGACATAGTGCATATGTGTGCTTATATATATATATATATATATATATATATCTGTGTGTGTGTGTTTATATATATATATATATATATATGTATGTGTATATATAACTTTATATATGTATGTATATTCAACACACACATGCACACACTCATATATACTAATCTTTATGTGTGTGTTTATGTGTTTGTATATTTATATATTTATATACGGTTGTGAGTATGTATACCCAACACATGTGTGTGTGTATTATATGTGTGTAGAGACACTCGTACAAATGCACACACTCATATATATTAATCTTTATGTGTGTGTATGTCTATATATATATACACAAACACACACACACACACATATACATACTTATATAGGTAATCTCTATGTGTGTGTGTTTGAGTGTGTGTGTCACATACACACACATAGAGATTATCTATATGAGTGTATATATATAAGTGTGTGAGTGTGTTGTGTGTGTGTGTGTGAGTGTTTGTGCCTATGTGTGCTAGTATGGGTATACATACTCATACTATGTGTTTGTGTGAGTGTGCATATGTGTGTTTGTGTGAGTGTGTCTGTATATATACGTATTTCTTTATCATGTGTGTTGTGTGTTTATGTGTGTGTGTGTGTTGGGTATACATACCACATATATATGTTGGGTATACATACTCAACACACACATGAAGGCTCACACATATGTGTTATATACATGTATATATATATATATATATATATATATATATATATATATCTGTGTGTGTGTTGGTGTATATGTGTATGTGTGTGTGACACTGAGATTAGTATATATGAGTGTGTGTGTTGGGTATACATACTCACAACGCACACATAAATATTAGTATATATGTGCATATGTGTATATACATATCGCACTCACACACACACACACACACACACACTTATATCACACACACAGATATATATATATTTATATATATATTATGTGTGTGTGTGTGTGTGTGTGTGTGTGTGTGTATTTATGAGTATATATATATCAATATATGAGTGTGTTACGTACACACACACACTCACTCATGTCCATATATAAGTAGTGTATGTTTGTGTGTGTGTGTGTATGG
This sequence comes from Gastrodia elata, assembly GCA_016760335.1. Lineage (NCBI taxonomy): Eukaryota > Viridiplantae > Streptophyta > Magnoliopsida > Asparagales > Orchidaceae > Gastrodia > Gastrodia elata. Next base: position 6,073 of record JACERR010000200.1, read on the forward strand.
GTATACGTACTTACAATTGTATAACACACACACACATACACTTATCTATGTGTACACTATGTATATCTATATATTTATTTATGGTTATGAGTATGTATACCCAACACACACACAAACACACACACACACCCACACTCTTTTATATATGTCAGTATGTGTGTGTATGTATGTGTCTATATAATGATTATGTGTCTATACAAATGTGAGTATGTGAGTATGTGTGTTGTGTGTGTGTTTACAGATATATATATAGTTGTGTGTGCGTGTGTGTTAGGTATACATACTTACACACATACAAGCACACATGCGCACACATACACATACTCACTCATATGTACATACTCACAACCATATATATATATATATATATATATATATATATATATATATATATATATATATATATATGAGTGTATGTGTGTGTGTGTGTTATATAGAGATTAATATGCATAAGTGTGTGTGTGTATATGTGGGTGTGTGTGTATGTGTTGGGTATACATACTTACAACCATACACACACACACTCATATAATTATATAGACACGCACACACACTTATGTGTGAGTATGTATCTCCAACACACACACACTCATGTATACCCTCTCTAAGTCTATGTGTATAGACACACACATACACACACATTCACATGCTCTTATATACTTATTTCTATGTGTGTGTGTGTGTGTGTTAGGTATACGAACACATACACACACACACACACGCACACACACATAGAAACATACGCACATAGTAGTATATATATGTGTGTGTGCACACACAAGGAGATAAGTATATATGTATGTGTGAGTATGTATACCCAACACACATAAATGAGTGTGTGTGTGTGTGTGTGCATGCATATACATACTCACAACCATATATAAATATGTAGACACACACATAGATATTAGTATATGTATATAGGCATATATACGTAGACGCACATACACTCATATATACTTATCTCTATGTGACACAATACACACACACACATAAATTGGTTGTGAGTATGTATACCCAACATGCACACACACACACAAACACTCACCTGTGAGCATGTATACCCAACAAATGCACACACATAGAGAAAAGTATAATTGTGTATGTCTATATTTGTATTACACACACTTATATATATATATATATATATATGCACACACACATATAGAGATTATTATAAATATATATGTGTGAGTGTATATATAACCAACACACAGTTGTGAGTATGTATGGTTGTGTGGGTATACATACTTGATCTCTATGTGTGACACAAACACACACAAACACACACAAACACACACAAATACACACACACACACACAAACACACACACACACACACACACAAACACACATAACTAATACAAACACACACACATACAGACATAACCGACTCATATATATGGTATGTGTATACCCAACACACACA
>JACERR010000200.1:22500-27500 GCA_016760335.1 Gastrodia elata
TGTGCCACACTCACACACACATAAATATATTAATCTCCATGTGTGTGTGTATGTGTGTCTATCTATATGTTTGTATACCTAATACACACACACACACACACACATACACCCACACACACACACACACACACACACACACATATATACATAACACACACATACACATACCACTCATACATAAACACACACACTCACTCATATATACTCACACCAACAATAGACACACACACATATACACACAAATATATATACATATATATATGTGTGTGTATGAATATATGAGTGCGTGTGTATGTGTGTTTACACACTTACACACACACATACATGACTGTAAATATATATGAGTGTATGTGTATATAATACACATATATGAGTGTATGTGTATATAATACAGATGTACGTGTGTGTGTGTGTGCTGAGTATACATACTCCAACACACACAAATGTAGAGACAAGTATATATGTGTGTGTGTGTTGGGTATACATACGTATAAATAATTGTGCATGTGTGTCTATATATATATATATATATACACAGTTGTGAGTATGTATACCCAACACACACACACACATATATATGGATGTTAGTATGTATACCCAATACACAAATGCACGGATATATATATAAACTGTCACGCATATGTGTGTGTGTTGGGTATACATACTCACATTCAAATATATACGTGTGTGTGTGTTGAGTGTAAATATTCACAACCATATATATATACATACACACACACAGTCACTCATATATACATATATATACCAAACACACATACACACAAGCACACACTCATATATACTTATCTCTATGTGTGTGTATATTTGTATATATGAGTGTGTGTGTGTGTGTGTGTGTGCATACAGATACACACATATAGAGATAAGTATATATGAGTATGTGAGAGTGTGCATGTGTGTGACACACACACGCACATAGAGAGGGTATATATGAGTGGGTGTGTGTATGTGTATGTTGGATATGCATAATCACACATGAGTGGGTGTGTGTGACTATCTAATCATATGTGTGTGTGCGTGTGTGTGTATTTGTATGTGTGTGAGTATGCATACCCAACACATACACACACACACATACAAACATATATCTATTTAGATTCACACACATAAACATACATACTCACATATATATTGGCACATACACACACACACACAAATATATATAAATGAGTGTGTGTATGTGTGTGTGTGTGTGTGTTGGGTATACATACTCACAACCATAAATAAATATTTAGATGAACACACACACATAGATAAGTGTATGTGTATGTGTGTGTGTTATATGGTTGTGAGTATGTATACTCACACACACAGACACACACACACATAAACACACACTACATATATATAGACATGAGTGTGTGTGCGCGTGTATTTGTGTTTGTGTGTGTGTAACACTCATATATTGATATATACATATTGACAAACACACACACACACACACACTTAGAGATTAGTATATATATGTGTGTGTGTGTGTGTGTGTGACAGATCAATATATATATCTATATATACACACTCACACAAACATGTTAAATATATATATATATATATATATACATATATATTTGTGTGAGTGATATGAGTGTGTGTGTATGTGTGTGTAAGTGCGATATGTATGCACACACATACTTATATATACTAACATCTATGTGTTGTGAGTATGTATACCCAACACACACACACATATACTAATCTCTATGTGTCATACACATACACACACATACACACACACACACACACAGATATATATATATATATATATATATATATATATATACATGCATATAATACATACATGTGTGTCTCCATGTGTGTGGTATGTATACCAAACGCACACACACACACATGACATAAAGATACGTATATATATAAAGACACACTCTCTCTCTCTCTCTCACACATACACACAAACACATAGTATGAGTATATATACCCATACTAACACACATAGGCACACACACACACACACATAACACATGCACACACTCATATATACACACTCATCTATACACACTCATATAGATAATCTCTATGTGTATGTATGTGTGTGTGTGTGACACACACTCAAACACACACACACACACACACACACACAAATAGAGATTGATAAATATGAGTGTGTGTGTTTGTGTGAGTAGTCTCTATACAAACATAACACACATACACAAACATGTGTTGGGTATATACTCACAATCATATATAAATATATAGACACACAGACATACAAACACACACACACACATAAAAACCCGTATATATGAGTGTGTGCATACTTGTGTTGGGTATACATATATATAAAAATATATGTACACATACAGATATATATATATATATATATATATATATATATATATAAACACACACACACAAACATATATATAGGTACACACAGAACTGTGTGTGTGTGTGTGTGAGTATATATATCCAAGACAATGTGTGTGTGTGTGTTTGCTATACATACTTACAACACACACACACATAGAGATTAATATGTATACCCAACACACACATATGTGTGTATATACTTACACTCATATATACATGTAAAATTGTGCATATATGAGTATGTGTGTGTATATATGATTGTGAGTATGTATACCCAAGTATATAACTAATCTCTATGTGGGTATGTCTCGATATATATGTGTGTGTGTTGGGTATACACACACACAGACACATGGATGTGTATACATACTCACAACATATGTGTTATATAGATACAATAGTGTGTGTGAGTGCATGTGTGTCAATATAACACATATATTATGACACACACACACACTGACACACTCATACACACACACAAATAGAGATTATATATGTCTATATTGGGTATACATACTCACACCCATATAACATATGTGAGTGTGTGTGTTTGTGTGTGTGAGTATACACACATATACACACACACACATAGAGATATATATGTGTGTGTGTGTGTGTGTCCATATATAGATATACGGTGTGTGTGTGTGTGTATGTGTATGGGTGTGTGTGTCACACACACATGGAGATAAGTATATATGAGTGTGAGTATGTATGTGTGTGCTCTATACACACACACAAATAAAAACACATACGTGTGTGTGTGTGATAGTATATAAATATATAGAGATTAGTATATATATATATATATATATATGTGCACATACACACACGCACGACATGCACATGCGCACGACACACACGCACACACACACACAAACACGCACACTCATCGTCTGTATGTGTGTGTGTTTGTGTGTGTGACAACTGTATATATACCCACACAACTGCACACACACCCCACACACACACACACACACACACATGATTGTGAGTATCACACAAACATATACACACACTCATATATGTATGTGTATGTGTGTGTGTGTGTTGTGAGTATATATGCCCAACTCATGTTATGAGTGTGTGTATATACTAATCTCTATGTGTATACCTAACATATAAACACACATACACATACACATACACTCATAAACACACACACACATACATAAAATTATGTTGGGTATATATACTCATACATTAATATATACTAATTTTTATATTGTGTGTGTGTCTGTGTTGGATAGTTTGTGTGTGTATACCCAACACACACACAGTCAAATATACTTATATGTCTATGTGTTGGGTACACAATGATTATTATATATGAGGGTGTGTGTGTGTGTGTGGATGTGTTGTGTATTGGGTATACACACACACACAAACTATCCAACATAGACACACACACACAACATAGAGATTAGTATATATGAGTGTGTGAGTATGCATACCCAACACTTTTTTATGTGTATGCATGTGTTATCTTTATGTATGTGTGCATGTGTGTGTGTCTATCACAACCGTATATATATATTTATATATCTATATATATATATAACGCCCATGCAAATGTGTTATCACAACCTATATATATATATATATATATATAGTCACACACATCTCCATGTGTGTGCGTGCGTGTGAGTTTAGTATACTTATCTGGTGTGTGTATATAGATATATATGTTACCCGACACACATGTCTATATATATAGATATATATATCTATGTGTGATAACACATACATGTATATAACACATGCGTGTGTGTCTATTTATTTATATACCAATATATATTTGTGTGTGTGATAACATATTCGTGTGTGGAGCATATACATAATCATTTTGATTATATATACATACTCTCTATATTATATGTGTTGGATATAGAGATTAGTATATATAGTGTGTGTGTGTATTGGGTGTACATATACACACATAGTCATATATGTATAAGTGTGTGTGTGTGTGTATATATGTGTATATATATATATATACACACACACATGTGTGTGCATTTATGGGTATATACATGTATACACACACACTCATATAGACACATACACACACTCATATGTGTTTGTGTGTGTGTCTCACTCTACATACATGCATATAGACACACACACACACTCATATTTGTATGTGTTGGGTACACAGACATGTATATATATCTGTGTGTGCGATTAAACATATATGTGTGCATGTGAGTATGTATACCCAATAAGCACACACGTATATGCTATCACACACATATAGATATATATATATATATATATATATATATATATATATATATATGTGTGTGTGTGTACCCAACACACACACACATGAGTGTTTGTGTGTCTGTATGCATGTATGTAAACACACACACACACACACACATACAAACACACACATATTGTGTGTGCGTGTGTTGGAGATTAGTAAATATAACTGTCTGTGTGTGTATTGGGTATATATACTCACACACATATACTAATCTCTATGTGTTGAATGTCTGTGAGTATATATACATACGAGTGTGTGTCTATCTCTATGTGTATGTGTTTGTGTGTGTGTGTTCATGTGTGTGTGTATGTAAGTGTGTCTATATACACACACACACTCATATATACTTATCTCCAAATGTGTGTCTGTGTGCAAACACATA
>JACERR010000200.1:40000-47500 GCA_016760335.1 Gastrodia elata
ATATGTGTGTATGTGTGAGTATATATATTATGAGTGTGTTTGTGTGTGTGTGTGTTTAGATATATATACTCACAACCATATAAATATATAAATACACACACACACACACTATACATAGTTGTAACACATATTGTGAGTATGTATACCTGACAAACACACATATACTCATATATACTAATGTCTATATGTGTGTTTGTGTGTGTCTGCGTGTTAGGTATACATACTCACAATATGTATTGTGAATGTATATTGTATGTGTGTATGTGTGTTTATATATTTATATACAGTTGTGAGTATGTATACCTAACACACACACACAAACAATACATAGTCATAATACACATTTTGAGTATGTATTCCCAACGCGCACACACACACACACGCACACACAAATACACACACACAAATACACACATAGAGATTAGTATATATTAGTATGTATGTGCGTGTGTGTGTTGGATACTCACAATTATATATAAATATATAGACATACATTGATAATACATACTCAGAACCATATATAAATATATAGATACACACACACACCCATGTACATACATATTTATCATACAAAAATATAGACACACACATATGTGTTATCACGCACACACAAATACACATATATATATATATATATATATATATATATATATACACACACACACACATATGCACATAAACATTAGTATATATGTGTGTGAGTATGTTTATATGTGTGTGTGTGTGTCTACATCTATATATATATATCTGTGTGTGTGATAAAGACTACATATAGACACACACACACACATAGAAATACACACATATAGAGATAAGTATATATTAGTAGATATGTCCATGTGTGCCTATATGTCTGTGTTGGGTATATATATATTAGTGTGTATGTATCTCTATGCGTTTGTATGTGTGTGAGTGTGTGTGTGTGTGTGTTTGTGTGTGTGTGTGTGTATTATACTAATCTCTATGTGTGTGTGTGTGTGTATGTGTGTGTGGGTGTTAAACTAATCTCTATGTGCGTGTGTGTGTGTGTACTATGTTTGTGTGTCTATATATATGTGTATGAGTGTGTGCGTGCCTATATATTTATATGTGTGTGTGATCTCTATGTGTGTGTTTGTGTGTTTGTACGAGTATGTAAACTCAACACACTCACACACACACACACACTCATATATGTGTGTGTTCACACACATATAGAGATTAGTATTTATTAATGTGTGAGTGTGCCTATATATATATGATTGTACATGTATGTAGAGATACCCACACACATAGAGATTAGTATATATGAGATTTTGGTATATATACTTATCTCTATGCATGTGTTAGGTGTACATACTCACAACCACATATATATTTATCTCTATGTGTGTGTCACACAAAAAGAGTTTATATGAGTGTGTGTGTGTGTGGCGATATATAGATACTAATATTTGTGTGTGTGTATATGTGTGCATACATAGATATTAGTATATACTCGCACACACATAGAGATTAGTATATATAGGTATACATATATATATATATATATATATATCACAGTTGTGTCTATTTATGTGTCACACTCATATATACATGCTCATTAGCGTGTGTTTATGTGGGTGTATTATCACACACATGTGTACTCACACACATAGCGATTAGTATACGGAACACATACACACACGCACATACCTACTTATCTCTATGTGTGTAATTGAGATAAATTTATATAGAGATAAATTTCATTTGAATATATGAATGTATATAGAGACACATACACACAAATACTCAAATATAGATTAGTATATATGAGTTATACACATAAAAATATTAGTATAATAATCTCTATGTGTGTATATATATATGTGCTATATAGATGATATATGATGTGTGTGTGTGTGTGCATGTATATGAATATATAACACACACACTTCATAAGTAATTTTTATGTGTGTGTGTGTGGGATGGGTATTCATATATGTGTGTGCGTGTGTGTGTCTATATGTGTGTGGGTGTACATACTCACAACCATATATAAATATATGAGTATATATATAGTATATATATATATATATATATGATCACACACACACACACACACACTCATATATAGACACTTGTCTGTGTGTGTGTTGTGTGTGTGTTGGGTATATATATAGGCACACACAAACACACACGCACACACACACACAAATACACACATACACACACACATAGAGATTAGTATATATGTGTGTGTGTATGCAATAGGCCTAATCACACAAATATTGGCATAAATTTTATCTACTCACACACTATATATATATATGTATATATATATATATATATATATATATATACACATACACATACACTTAGAGATAAGTATATGTGTGCACACACACCCACATACACATAGAGTTTAGTATATAGTGTGTGCGCGTGTTGTTGTGTTTGTGTCTATATATACAACATACATAATACACAATCGTATATATACATATACATACACACACACACACTCATATGTACATACTCAAACACAGACACACACACACACACACACATGACGATTAGTATGTATGTAGAGACACACACACACATTTTATATATACATATATATAGCACACACACTTGTATATATATATATATATATATATATATATATTTATATATATATATATATATATGGTTGTGAGTGTTTGTGTGTCCCATATATAAATATATAGGCACATACATACACACACACACACACACTCGTAACACACACATAGAAATAAGTATTTATGAGTGTGGGTGTGTGTGTGTATGAGCGTGTATGCGTGTGCCTATATAAATATAAACATACATCTGATAACATTTATAAATCTAATCTCTATGTGTGTGCCTATATAAATACACACACACACACACACACATATATATATAGACTAATCTCCGTGTGTGTGCATGCGTATGCCCAACACACATACACATATAGATATATATATATATATATGTATATATACACATATGTGTGTGTGTGTGTGTTGGGTATACATACTGATATATAGACACACACACACATACAACATGTATTATTGTGTGATATGCTTATATATACTTATCTCTATATATATGTGTGTGTTATATACATGTATATAATACACACACACACACACACACTCATATATACTAATCTCCATGTGTGTGTGTGTGTCTATGTGTGGAATACACGGACATACACACACACACATGGAGATAAGTATATATGTATATATGAGTGTGTGTGTGTGTGTCCATATATTTATATACGGTTGTGAGTATAGACTTATCACAACTGCAAATATATATAAGCACACACAGACGTGTGTCTCTACATACACGCATATAGATAATATATATATATATATATGTTAGTGTGCGTGTGTTTGGGTATATATATGTGTGTATGTTTTATACACACGCATAGATATACATATATTCAAACTCACAACCATATATATATTTAGACACACACTCATATATACTAATATTTATATGCATTGTGAGTATGTATACCCAACACACACACACGCCCACACAGACACACGCACACATAGAGATTGTATATATATATATAACACATACGTGTGTGTGTGCGTGCATGATGTGTCTTATACTTATAGGCACATATATATATATATATATAGAGAGAGAGATAAGTATAAGTATACCCAACACACACTCACACACACATAGAGATATGTGTGTGTGTGTGTGTTAGGTACACACACATATACACACACATAGAATTTAGTACACATGTGTGTGCCTATATATATAACACATAATAGACACACACACACACACAGCACACACACACAGATATATATATATATATAATCTCTGTGTGTGTATTTATGTGTGTATATTGGGTATGTATATATATATATAGATATATATATATATATATATATATATATATATATATGAGTGTGTGAGTGTGTATTGTGTGTCAGTATGTATACCTAAACACACACACACACACTATTTGTATATGTGTATTTTGGGTATGCAAACTCATACATAGAGATTAGTATATAACACACACACCTATGTGTGAGTATATGCACATAGACACACACACACTCATATATACTAATTTTATGTATGAGTGTATGTGTGTGTGTGTGTGTGTCTATACACGCTCATAACTACTTGTATATAGCTATATATATACTCATATATATTAATCTCAATGTATGTGTGACACGCACATGGAAATTAGTATATATGAGTGTGTATACATACTCACAACCATATATAAATAATAAACATATATATATAGACACACACACATACATACACACATATGGAGATAAGTATATATGAGTGTGTGTGTGCTAAATGCATTTCCAACACACACATAGAGATTAGTATATATATGTGTGTACATGTCTCTGTGTATGTGGGTGTGAGTTTATATAAATACACACACATTTATACTAATCTCTATGAGTACACGCACACACAAAATACATATAGTGTGTGTCTATGTGTATTTATGTGTGTGTGATGGGTATTTATATGATAGCTAATGAGTGTGCATGTGTGTGTGCTGGGTATTCATACTAATATAGATATACACACACATATATACTTATCTCTATCTGTGTGTGTGTGTGTATGTGTGTTTGTCTATATGTACACCCAACACACACACACACACACTGTGTTGGGTATATATATTATGAGTGTATATGTATGTGTGTGTGTGTCTGTGTGTGTTTGTGTTTGTGTTTGTGTGTGTGTTTATGTGTGTGTGTGTGTGTTGGTATACATACTCACAATCGTATATAAATATATAGACAACACAAACACACACACACACACATACATTTATATACGCACACACACACAAATATATATGGTGTTGGGTATACATACTCACAACCGTATATAAATATACACACACATAGAAATAAGCATAAGTATAATTAATCCTCTATGTGTGTGTGTAGTGATACCCATACAAATATATATTGATCTATGTGTCTATATAAGTATAAATTAATCTCTATTTGTGTGTATGTGAGTATGTATACCTATACAAAAATATATATGTAGAGTATATATTTAAATATACAATTGTGTATATAACTGTGTGTCTATATATACTTATCTCTATATTTATATATACTTATATCTATGTCGCACAGACATAGAGATAAGTATATATGTGTGCATATATGTCTATATGTATGTGTGTGTAGGTATAGACATATTAGGGTGTACATACTCACACACACACACAAACACACACACATGGTGCACACACATACACACAAATACACACATATAGAGGTTAGTATATATGAGTGTGTGTGTGCTGTGTGTGTGTATGTGTGTTGTGTGTCTGTGTGCTCCATATGTGTGTATTTATGTGTGTGTATGTGATTATGTATACCCAAGCACACACACTCACGTATAAAGATTAGTATATATATATGAGTGTGTGTTAGGATTACAAATGTGTGTGTGTCACACACAGATATATATAGGCACACACACACACACTTATATATATTAATCTCCATATGCTTATGTCTATATATAAACACTCTGTGATAACACATACTCACACACACACACACACATAAACACACATAACACACAAATCATATATACTAATCTTTATGTGTGTTTATTTATCAAACAAATATAACACACGCTCATATATAGATATATAACAAATACATGTGTGTCTCACAAACAACACACACATAGACACACATAGACACAAAGACACTCATATATACTCATATATACTAATCTCTATGTGTGTGTGAATACCCAACATAAATATATATATATATATATATATATATATATATGTATATATATATATATATCTGTGTGTGTGTGTGTATGTGTGTGTGTGTGTGCGTGCGTGTGTGTCTATAAAATATTATAGATTTGTGCATATGTATATAATATATATATATATATATATATATATATATATATTTATATGTGTGTGTACACACAGTCACATGAAGATAAGTATATATGAGTGTATATTGTGTGCGTGTGTGCGTTTATATATATATATGCGGTTGACACACACACAACATACATACACAAACACTCAGATATACTAATCTCTATGTGTGTGTATGTATACCCAAAATGCACACACATATATTTATCTCCATGTGAGTGTGTGTGTCACACATATCTCCATGTGAGTGTGTGTGTGTATGTGTGTTGGCTATATCACACACACACACACACACACACATATATACTAATATATATCTGTGTGTCTATATATACTTATCTCTATTGAGATGAGATAGAGATAAGTGTATATGAGTGTGTGTGTGTGTGTTGGGTACCTTTATATATATATATATATATATATATATATATATATTACACCAACATACACACACACACACACTATATGTGTGAGTCTAAATGAGTTGTATATATATGAGTGTGCGTGTGTATAAGATAATCTATATATTTATCACACACACATATACATACAAATATTCGTATATATGAGTATTTGTGTGTGTGTATATACATACATATATATATATATATATATATACATATATATGTATTTATATATATATACCCAACACACAAATATATAAATAATAAAATATATATATCTGTGTGTGTGATAACACATATGTATGCGTGTCCACATATTTATATACGATTATGAGTATATATATATATACACACACACACTCATATACATGTATATAAAACATGTGTGCGTGTATATGAGTGTGTGTATGTGTGTGTGTGTGTGTGTGTGTGTGTGTGTGCGTGTGTGTCATCAACACACACACACACACTCATATATATTTATCTCTATGTTTGTATCACACACACAAACAAACACACACACACACATGCTCATATATACTAATCTCTATGTGTGTTGGGTATACATACTCACACACACACACACACACACACACACACAATGTGATGTTGGGTATACATACTTACATACATGCGCGCATGTGTATGCATGTGTTAGGATATATACTTACATACATGCATATACTCACTCATATAAACTAATCTATATATGTGTGTGTGTATCTATATATATACTGTTGTGAGTATGTATATATATATATATTTATATATGTATATTTATATATGGTTATGAGTATGTATATGTGTGTGTGTTGGGTATACATACTCACTATCATATATATATATATATATATATATATATATATATATATATATATATATATATCTATCACACACACTCATATATACTAACACACACACTTTAGGCACACTAATAAATATATATATATAGGCACACACAGTCACACACACACATATACACATGTATATAACACAAATACACACACACACACACACGCTAATGTATATAACACACAATAGACACACTCACATTCACACACACGCATACACACATATACACAAACAATCCTATGTGTGTATATATATATAGATTATTGTGAGTATGTATGTGTACCCAACACACACACACACGTATGTGAATTTGATAACACA
>JACERR010000200.1:57500-62910 GCA_016760335.1 Gastrodia elata
ACACAAAGACAAGACATGTGTGTGCGTGATAGAATATAAATATAGAGATTAGTATATATATATATATATATATATATATATATATACACACTCATCATGTGTCTGTGTGTGTGTATGTATTTGTGTCTATATGTGTGTGTGCTTATGTGTGTGACAATCATATATATACCCACATAACTGCCCACACACACCACACACACAAACACCACACTCATATAATATAGACACACACACACACACATGGTTGTGAATATCACATAAGCACACCACACTCATATATGTGTGTGTGTGTGTGTGTGTATGTGTGTGTATTGTGAGTATGTGTACCCAACTCATATTATGTGTGTGTGTGTGTATACTAATCTCTATGTGTATATCCAACACAGAAACACCACACACACACACACTCATACACACTCACACACTCATGTATACTAATCTCTATATTGTGTGTGTGTGTGCATATGTGTGTGTGTCTGTGTTGGGTAGTTTATGTGTGTGTGTCTGTGTTGGGTAGTTTATGTCTGTGTGTGTATACCCAACACACACACACACACATAAATATATAAATATTTATGTGTTGGGTACACATAGTTTATTATATATGAGTGTGTGCATTTATTGTGTATTGGGTATACACACACACACAAACTACCAACACAGACACATACACACACACACACACACATACACACACACGACATAGGTATTAGTATATACGAGTGTGTGAGTATGTATACCCAACATATCTTTATGTGTGCGTATGTGTTATCTCTATTTATGTGTGCGTGTGATTTTGTATGTGTGGTGTGTGTTGTGTGTGTGTGTATATCCAATTGTTTATATATAATACCACACACACACAACCATATTTTGGGAGCCATGTAGCAATACGATATTGTGTGGTGTGTTACCCAACACATATAACTATATATAATATATATATTATATATATATATATATATATATGAAAAATGTTATTTAGCTCTCAAATATCTCCCAAAAGTGATGACTAGGATTAAAATTTGAAAAATATATTTTTATGGGCCCCACAATCAAAAGTGGATTTAATAAAAAATTTTATTTCACTTAACTCCCTAAATCTTAGTCATCAATACATTTTGGGAGATAATTGGGATCCATGTAGCAATACTCTATTTATATATATATATATATATATACTCACAACATGTGTTTTATATATATATATATATATATCTGTGTGTGTGTGTGTGTGTGATAACACACATGCATGTATATAACACATACGTGTGTATTTAAATATTTATATACCAATATATATCTATGTGGTGTGGTTTCTATACATACTCTTTTGATTTTATATACATACTCTCTATATTATATGTGTTGGGTATAGAGATTAGTATATATAAGTGTGTGTGTGTGTGTGTGTGAGTATATGTACACACACACACACTCATATATATATACACAACATGTGTATGTGTTTGTGTATATACATGTATACCACACACACACAACACACTCATATATGTGTGTGTGGGTGGGTGTCCCTCTACATACAGGCATACAAACACATACAATCTGTGTGTGGTGTGTTGGGTATACTCATATGTATATATATATATATATATATATATATATATATATATATATATATATATATATAATATCTATGTGTGTATGAGTATAATACACAACACACACATAGATATATGTACATGTGTGTGTACCCAACACACACACCATGAGTGTATGTGTCTGTATGCAGTATGTAGAGACACACCACACTATTGTATATATAAGAGTATATATACCCAACACATAGAGATAAGTATAGACACACACGCACGCACCAGCAACACACATACACACACATACACACACTCATATACTTATCTCTATGTGTGTGTGACGCACTCATATATAATTCTCTATATAAAATAATATATATATGTCTGGGTTCCTATATAAATACTAACAATCGTATATATAGATACACACATACCACACATACACATATATTAATCTCTATGTGTCTATGTTTGTGTGACACACTCACACACCACACACACACACACTCTATATGTGTGTGTGCATGCTAGAGAATAGTTAATTAATGTGGTGTGTGTATGTTGGGATTATATCTCACACATATATCTAATCTCTCTGTGTTGAGTGTGTGTGAGCATATATACATATGAGTGTGTGACTATCTCAATCTGTGTGTGTTTGTGTGTGTGTGTGTCTATATGTACATACACACACACATACACTCAAATACTTATCTCCATGTGTGTGTATGTGTGTGCAAACACATATACTATCACACACGCACACAATTATATATACTTATCTCCATGTGTGGTGTATGTCTGTGTGTGTGTACACACACACATAAACACATAGAGATTAGTATATATAAGTGTGTGTGTGGTGTATGTGTCTATATATATATACACTAATTAAAATATATATAGTTGTGAGTATGTTATATATTCATATTATATTGTATGTTTCTATATTTATATATCTATGTGTCTGTGTGTATGAGGCACACCAGACACATACACACACGCAAACATATATAAAAATTAGTTTACTTGTGTGTGTGTGATACACCTACGAGTGTTTGAGAATATATTATATATGTGTGCATGTGTATATATGAGTATATATAACACACACACAAAGATATATTTTTTTATCCTTATGTGTGGCCAGTGAGATTGAACGTATGACCTGGGATAACAAATTATGGCCTCAACCACTAAGCTACAATACCATTCACACACACACATAATATATATATATATATATATTATATATAATATATAATTATATATATATTCAATTATGATTATATATACCCCAACATACATAAAGACACACACAGACATTATTTGTATATAACACATACACATGTGTGTTTATATATATATTCATATATACACACACAACATGCATGTGTGTTTGTCTATACACACATACACACAGGTAGTGTGAATCTGTACATATACACATAATTACATACATGTGACACACACCATAGTTATATACATGTGACACACACACACTCATATATATGTTTGTGTGTCACAACGCACACATACACACTCATGTGTTATCACACACACACATATATACTTATCTTCAGGTTGTGTGTGTGTGTGGTGTGTCTCACATATATGCATACACACACATACTCATATATATTAATCTCTATGTGTGTGGTATGTATCTATTGGGCTACATACTCATAATAGTATATATATATATACAGACACACACGCACACACAAATTCATATTACTAATCTCTATGTGTGGTGTGTGTGTGTGTGTATAACACATGTGTCTATATGTGTTGTGTATACAACTCACAAATATATCTATATACATATATAGATATATCTGTATATAGATACATACATGTATGTGTTATCACACACATTCAGATAAATATATAGAGCATTTATACAAATATATAACACATATGTGTGTATCTATATATTTATATATAGACACACACACATATGTGTGTTGGGCATAGATACTCACAATCATAAGTGTGTGTATATATATATATATGTGTGTGTGTGTATGTTGGGTATACATTCTCATAATCGTATATAAAATATAGACACACACACGTATGTGTTTATATCATCATTACATGCTCTATATATTTATTTGTTGGCTTGATAACACATATATGTGTTGGTGTCTATATACTTATTTAACTATGGTATGTATATAGATATATAATTGTGATCTCTATATAAATATATATATGAGGTCTCTCACACTCATATATTCTTATCTCCATATGTGGTATGTATGGGTGTGTGGTGTGTTGGTGTGTGTTTGTCATACACACTCACAATATGTATACGCATATGTTGTGTCTATAACTTTTCCATATATATACTCTTACTTATATCTATGTGTGGGTGTGTGTGTGTGTTAAGGTTTTGTGGTGTTTATATATTGAGTATGTCTATGTGTGTGTATGTATGAGTGGTCTCTACACACATACAACATACACACACACATGTGTTGGGTATACATACTCACAACCGTATATAAATATAAAAAATACAACACATAAACACACACATAAAGATTAGTATATATGAGTGTGTGCATATGTGTGTTCAATATACATACATATATAAATAATATACACATATAGATATACATACATACATATATATATATAAAGCACATACACACACACACATGCACACATTTATATATAGGCACTGTTTGTGTGTGTGAGTATGTATACCCAACACAGTGTGTAGTGTGTGTTGGGTATACATACTCATAACATAGATACAGATAGATATTAGTATGTATACCCATATAAATATGTGTGTGTCTGTATATACTTACACTCATATATAATGTAAAATCATATATATTGATGTGTGTGTGTGTGATTATATACGGTTCTAAGTACATATGCCTAAGTATATTAACTAAACCTCTATGTGTGTGTGGGTCTCCATATGTGGTGTGTGGTGTTAGGTATACCACACACACACATGGATGTATACATACCACAACATGTGTTATATAGACACACATAGTGTGTGTGAATGTGTTCCTAGATAAGCATATTGTGATGCACACACACACTCACACACAACACATATATAGATTATATACTATATGTGTTAGGTATACATACTCGCACTCATATAATATATGTGAGTGTGTGTGTTTGTGTGTGGGTATACACCACAGACACACACACATAAAATACATACACAATAGAAATTAGTATATATATATGGTGTGTGTGTGTGTCTATATAGATAATGGTGTGTTGTGTGTGTGTTATACACACACATGTAGATATATATGTGTGTGAGTGTGTGTGTGTGTGCGCTAGAGATAAGTTATATGTGTATATATAAAGATACACGCACAAACCATAAAACATTACATGTGTGTGCGTGACAAAATATAAATATTAGAGATTAGTATATATATACACACCTCATCGTTTGTGTGTTTGTGTCTATAGGTGGGTGTATTTATGTGTGTGACAATCATATATATACCCACATAACTGCACACACCACACACACACTCATATAATATAGAGACTGCACACACACACAAACACACACACACACGATTGTGAATATCACACAAGCACACACACCTCATATATATGTGTGTGTGTGTGTGTATATGTGTGTGTATTGTTATGTGTACCCAACTCAAATTATGATGTGGTGTGTGTGTATACTAATCTATGTGTATATCCACACAGAAACACACATAGACACACCATATACACTCACACACTCATATATACTAATCTCTATATTGTGTGTGTGTGGCGCTTGTGTGGTGTGTGTCTGTGTTGGGTGGTTTATGTGTGTGTCTTTTGGGTAGTTTATGTGTGTGTGTATA
>JACERR010000201.1:0-61918 GCA_016760335.1 Gastrodia elata
TTTTCGCGCTACTAAAACCACGCTGCACCGTAGCGTTTATACTTGTGGCGGCGCGTGGCTAAAATAGGTTCACCATTTTATATTATTCTGTCCCACTAGGGTCCAGGGACCTTAACATACCAAAATCGTGAAATTTTGGGCCATTCAAGTTAAAACTGAGTAGTTCTTAAGAAATTCTATGTATTTTGCCAATTTCAAGCGCTGCAGCGCTTTTCGCGCGGCAGCGCGCGGTAGTGCTTTCACCTTGCAAGCGCGCGGTAGCGCTTTTTGCGCAGCAGCGCGCAGCTAAAATAGCTTCACATTTGAAATAATTCTCTCCACTAGGGTCCAAGAGACTTAAAATACCAAACAGAGAAATTTTAGCCATTTCAGCCATAACTAACTGAGCAGTTTTTCAGAAGTTCAAGGCATTTTGTAATTTCAGGCACCGCAGCGCGGCTGAATCGCACTGGAGCGCTTTTCGTGCTACAACTACGCGGGAGCACTTTTCGCGCGGCAGCGCGCAGTAATGTTTTTCGCGCAGCAGCGCGCGGCTAAATTAAGTTCACATTTGATATAATTAAGTCCCACTAGGGTCCAAGGGACCTTAAAATACCAAAACAATGAAATTTTGGCCATTTCAGCCAAAACTGGGCAGTTTTTAAGAAATTCAAGGCATTTTGCAATTCAGGCGCCGCAGCGCGCCGAATCGCGCTAGAGCGCTTTTCGCGCTGCAGTACACGGTAGCACCTTTCGCACGGCAGCGCATAGTAACACTTTTCGCGCAGCAGCGCGTGGCTAAAATAAGTTCTCATTTGATATAATTATGTCCCACTAGGGTCCTACGGACCTTAAAATACCAAAATCCTGAAGTTTTAGTCATTTCAGCCAGAACTGGGCAGTTTTTAAGAAGTTCTAGTCATTTTACAATTTCAGGCGCTGTAGCGCTCTAAATCGCGCTGGAGCGCTGTTCGTGCGGCAGCTCGCGGGAGCGCTTTTTGCGCAGCAGAGCGCGGTAGCGCTTTTCGCGCAGCAGCGCGCGGCTAAAATAGGTTCACATTTGATACAATTCTGTTCCACTAGGGTCCTAGGGACCTTAAAATTCCAGAACTGTGAAATTTTGGCCATTTTAGCCAAAACTGGGGCAGTTTTTAAGAAATTTCAGGCATTTTGTAATTTCAGCCGCTACAAGCGCGCTGAATCACGCTGGAGTACTTTTCGAGCAACAGCGAGTGAGAGCTCTTTCACGCTGTGGCGCCCGGTAGCGCTTTTCACGTGGTGGCACGTGGCTAAAATAGGTTCACATCAGATATAATTCAGTCCCACTAGGGTCCATGGGACCTTAAATACTAAAACCGTGAAATTTTGGTCATTCAAGCCAAAACTGGGCAGTTTTTAAGAAATTCTAGGCATTATGCAACTTCTGGCGCTGCAACGCGCTGAATCACGTTGGAGCACTTTTCGTGCAGTAGCAATTTTTGCATGGCAGCGCGCGGTAGCGCTTTTCGCGCAGCAGCACGCCGCTAAAATAAGTTCACATTTGATATAATTCAGTCCCATGATGGTCCAAGGGACATTAAAACATCAAAACTGTGAAGTTTTGGCTGAATAGCGCTGGAGCGTTTTTTGCGCGGCAGCGCGCGGTACCTGCTTTTCGTGCTGTGGCACGCAATAGCTCTTTTCACGCGACAGCTCGCGACTAAAACAAGTTCAAATTTGATATAATTCAGTCCCACTAGGGTCCAAGGGACCTTAGAATACAAAAACTGTGAAATTTTGGCCATTTTAGTCAAAACTGGCAGTTTTTTAAGAAATTTTAGGCATTTTGCAATTTCAGGCGCTGCAACGCGTTGAATCTCGTGGAGCTCTTTTCGAGCGGCAGCGCACGGGAGCACTTTTCGCGCTGTAGCGCTCGGTATCGCTTTTAGCGCTGTAGCGCTCGGTAGCGCTTTTCGCACGGTAACGCGAGGCTAAAATAAGTTCACATTTGATATAACTCAATCCCACTAGGGTTGTAGGAACCTTAAAATATAAAAACCGTGAAGTTTTAGCTATTTTAGTAAAAACTGGGAGTTTTTAATAAATTCTATGCATTTTGCAATTTTTAGAGATGCAGTGCGCTGAATCGTGTAGGAGCGCTTTTCGCGCAAGGGCGCTTTTCGCATAGGAGCAGTTTTCACGGAGCAGCGCTTTACGCGATAACGCTTTTCGCGCAGTATCGCGCATCTAAATCAGGTTCACTTTTAATATAATTCTGTCGCACTAGGGTCCTAGGGACCTTAAAATACCAAAATCGGGAAGTTTTGGCCATTTCTGTAAAACTTGGCAGTTTTTAGGAAATTCTAGGCATTTTGTAATTTCAGGCGCTGTAGCGCGCTGAATCGCGCTGGAACGCTTTTTGCGCGGTGGTGCTTTTCACGCGGTAGTGTGCGGTAGCGCTTTTCGCGCTCTAGCGCGTGGCTACAATAGGTTCACATTTGATATAATTCAGTCCCACTAGGGTCCTGCAGACTTTAAAATACCAATACCGTGAAGTTTTAGCGATTTCAGCCAAAACTTGGCAGTTTTTAAGAAATTCTAGTCATTTTGCAATTTCAGGCGCTGCAGCGCACTGAATCGCGCTAGAGCGCTTTTTGCGCGGTAGCGCTTTTTCGCGCTACAGCGCGTGACAGTGCTTTTCCCGCAGCAGCGCGCGGCTAGAATATGTTCACATTTGATATAATTCTGTCCCACTAGGGTCCTATGCACCTTAAAATACCAAAACTGTGAAGTTTTAGCCATTTCAGTAAAAATTGGCAGTTTTTAAAAATTCTAGGCATTTTACAATTTCAGGCGGTGTAGCGCGCTGAATTGTGCTGGAGCGCTTTTCGCTCGGTAATGCTTTTCGTGCTGCAGAGCACTATAGCGCTTTTCGCGCAGCAGTGCGCGGCTAAAATAGGTTCACATTTGATATAATTCTGTCCCACTGGGGTCCTAGGGACCTTAAAATATAAAAACCATTAAATTTTGGCCATTTCAGCCAAAATTGGGTAGTTTTTAATAAATTCTTAACATTTTGCAATTTCAAGCGCTGCAGCACGCTGAATCGCGTTGGAGCGCTTTTCGTACGGCAGTGCGCGGGAGCGCTTTTCACGCTGTAGAGCACGATAACGCTTTTCGCGCAGTATCGCGCATCTAAATCAGGTTCACTTTTGATATAATTCTGTCGCACTAGAGTCCTAGGGACCTTAAAATACCAAAACCGGGAAGTTTTGGCCATTTCTGTAAAACTTGGTAGTTTTTAAGAAATTCTAGGCATTTTGTAATTTCAGGCGCTGCAGCGCGCTGAATCGCGCTGGAACGCTTTTCGCGCGGTGGCGCATTTCACGCGGCAGTGTGCGGTAGCGCTTTTCGTGCTCTAGCGCGTGGCTACAATAGGTTCACATTTGATATAATTCAGTCCCACTAGGATCCTACGGACCTTAAAATACCAAAACCGTGAAGTTTTAGTTATTTCAGCCAAAACTGGGCAGTTATTAAGAAATTCTAGTCATTTTGCAATTTTAGATGCTGCAGCGCGCTGAATCGCACTGAAGCGCTTTTCACACTGCAGCGCATGGCAGCGCGTTTCCCGCAGTAGTGCGCGGCTAAAATAGGTTCACATTTTATATAATTCGGTCCCACTAGGGTCCTATGCACCTTAAAATACCAAAACCGTGAGGTTTTAGCCATTTCAGCAGAAATTGGGCAGTTTTTAAGAAATTCTAGGCATTATGCAATTTCTTGCGCTGTAGTGCGTTGAATCACGCTTTTCGTCGCTGCAGAGCGCGGTAGGCATTTTACAATTTCAGGCGCTGCAGCGCGCTGAATCACACTACAGCGCTTTTCAAGCGGCACCGCGCAGTAGCACTTTTCGTGCTGTAGTGCTCGGTAGCGCTTTTCGCGCGGTATCACTTTGCGCGCTCCAGCGTGCGGCTAAAATATGTTCAAATTTGATATAATTTTGTCCCACTAGGGTCCTA
Organism: Gastrodia elata; assembly: GCA_016760335.1. Taxonomy (NCBI): domain Eukaryota; kingdom Viridiplantae; phylum Streptophyta; class Magnoliopsida; order Asparagales; family Orchidaceae; genus Gastrodia; species Gastrodia elata. Next base: position 3,981 of record JACERR010000201.1, read on the forward strand.
GGGACCTTAAAATACCAAAACAATGAAATTTTAGCCATTTCAGTCAAAACTGGGCAGTTTTTTAGAAAATATAGGCATTTTCCAATTTCAAGCGCTACAGCGCGCTGAATCACGCTGGAGAACTTTTTGCGTGGCAGCGCCCGGCAGCACTTTTTGCACTGCAGCGCGCGGTAGCGCTTTTCACGCAGCAGCTCGTGGCTAAAACAGGTTCATATTTGATATTATTCAGTCCAACTAGGGTCCAAGGGACCTTAAAATACATAAAACTGTGAAATTTTGGCCATTTCAGTCAAAATTGGGCAGTTTTCAAAAGATTTTAAGCGTTTTGCAATTTTAGGCGCCACAGTGCGCTGTATCGCGTTAGAGCGCTTTTCGAGCGGTAGCGCGCGGGAGCGCTTTTCAAGCAGTAGTGCGCGGCTAAAATAGCTTCACATTTGATATAATTCAGTCCCACTAGGGTCTTAGGGACCTTAAATTACCAAAACCATGAAATTTTGGCTATTTCAGCCAAAATTGGGCAGTGTTTAAGAAATTCTAAGTATTTTGCAATTTCAGGTGTTACAGCGCGCTGGAGCGCTTTTCACGGTGCAGCGCACAATAGCGCTTTTCATGCTACAGCGCGCGGGAGCGCTTTTCACGCTACAGCGCCCGGGAGCGCTTTTCCCGCTGCAGAGCGCGGTAACGGTTTTTACGTAGTAGCGCGTGGCTAAAATATGTTCACATTTTATATAATTCTGTCATACTAGGGTCCAAGGGACCTTAAAATACCAAAACTGTGAAATTTTGGCCATTTCAGCCAAAATTGGGCAGTTTTTCAGAAATTCTAAGCATTTTGCAATTTCATGTGCTGCCGCGCACTGAATCGCGCTAGAGCGCTTTTCGAGCGGCAGCGCGAGGGAGCGCTTTCTATGCGGCTAAAACAGGTTCACATTTGATATAATTCAATCCCACAAGGGTCCAAGGGACCTTAAAATATAAAAACTGTGAAATTTTGGCCATTTCAACTAAAATGGGCAGTTTTTAAGAAATTATAGATATTTTACAATTTCAGGCGCTGCAGCGCACTGAATCGCGTTAGAGCGCTTTTCGAGCGGCAGCGCGCGAGAGCGCTTTTCGCATGGCAGTGCGTGGTATCGCTTTTTGCGCTCCAGCGTGCGGCTAAATTATGTTCCCATTTGATATAATTCTGTCCCACTAGGGTCCTAGAGACCTTAAAATAACAAAATCGTGAAATCTTGGCCATTTCAGTTAAAATTGGGCAGTTTTTAAGAAGTTCTAGGCATTTTGCAATTTTAGGCGCTACAGCGCGTTGAATCGCGATAGAGCGCTCTTCGCGCCGCAGCTCGTGGTAGCGCTTTTTGCGCTGCAGAGCGCGGTAGCGCTTTTCGCGCAGCAGCGCGTGGCCAAAATACGTTCACATATGATATAATTCTATCCCACTAGGGTCCTAGGGACCTAAAATTCCAAAATCATTAAATTTTGGCCATTTCAGCCAAAACTGGGCAGCTTTTAAGAAATTCTAGGCATTTTGCAATTTCAGACGCTGCAGTGCGCTGAATCGCACTGGAGCGTTTTTCACACTACAGCGTTAGGCTAAGATACATTCACATTTGATATAATTCTATCCCACTTGGGTCCTAGGGACCTTAAAATTCCAAAATCGTGCAATTTTGGCCATTTTAGCCAAAACTCGGGAGTTTTTAAGAAAATATAGGCAATTTGCAATTTCAAGCGCTACAGCGAGCTGAATCGCGCTGGAGCGCTTTTCGCACGGTAGCGCGCGGCTAAAATAAGTTCAGATTTGATATAATTCTGTCCCGCTAGGGTCCTAGGGACCTTCAAATACAAAAACCGTGATGTTTTAGCCATATCAGCCAAAAGTAAGCAGCTTTTAAGAAATTATTGGCATTTTGAAATTTCAGGCGCCGCTGCCCGCTGAATCGCGCTGCCGCGCTTTTCCCGCGGTAGCACTTTTTGTACTGCAGTGCATCATAGAACTTTACGCGCAGCAGCTCGGAGCTAAAACAAGTTCACATTTAATAAAATTCAGTTCCACTATGGTCCAAGGTACCTTAAAATTCAAAAACTGTGAAATTTTGGCCATTTCAACCAAAATGGGCAGTTTTTAAGAAATTCTGAGCATTTTGTAATTTTAGGCACTGCAGCGCGCTGGATCGCGCTAGCGCGCTTTTCGAGCGGCAGCGCGCGGGAGTGCTTTTCGAGCGGCAGTGCATGGGAGCGCTTTTCGCGCTACAGCGCGCGGGAGCGCTTTTCGCGCAGCAACTCGGGGCAAAAACAGGTTCATATTTGATATAATTCAGTTCCACTATGGTCAAATGGACCTTAAAATTCAAAAATTGTGAAATTTTATCCATTTCAGCCAAAATGGGAAGTTTTTAAAAAATTATAGGCATTTTGCAATTCCAGGCGCTGCAGCGCGCTGAATCGCGCTAGAGCGCTTTTCGAGCGGCAACGCGCGAGAGCGCTTGTCGCGCGACAACGGGCGGTATCACTTTTTGTGCTCTAGCGCATGGCTAAAATAGGTTCACATTTGATATAATTCTGTCCACTAGGGTACTAGAGGATCTTAAAATTCCAAAACTATGAAATTTTGGCCATTTCAACAAAAACTGAGCAGTTTTTAAGAAATTCTAGGCATTTTGCAATTTCAGGCGCTGCAACGCGCTGAATCGCGCTGGAGCGCTGTACGCACGGTAGCATTTTTCGTGCGTCTAAAATAGGTTCACATTTCATATAATTCTATCCCACTAGGGTCCTAGAGACCTTGAAATACCAAAATCGAGAAATTTTAGCAATTTCAGTCAAAACTGGGCAATTTTTAAGAAATTCTAGGTATTTTGCAATTTCAGGCGCTGCGGCCCACTGAACCGCTCGGCAGCTCGCGGTAGTGCTTTTCACGTGGCAGCGCACGATAGCGCTTTTCGCGCAGCAGTGCACGGCTAAAATAGGTTCACATTTGATATAATTTTGTCCCACTGGGGTCCTAGGGACCTTAAAATTCCAAAACTGTCAAATTTGGCAATTTCAGCCAAAACTGGGCAGTTTTTAATAAATTCTAGGCATTTTGTAATTTCAAGCGCTGCAGTGCGCTGAATCGCGCTCGAGCGCTTTTCGCGCGGCACTGCACAATAGCTCCTTTCGCGCTGCAGTGCTCGGTAGCGCTTTTCGCGCGGCAGTGCGCAGTATCGCTTTTTGCGCACCAGCGCGCGGCTAAATTAGGTTCACATTTGATATAATTTTATCCCACTCGGGTCCTAGGCACCTTAAAATACCAAAACTGTGAAGTTCTAGCCATTTCAGCCAAAACTAAGCAATTTTTAAGAAATTATTGGCATTTTGCAATTTCAGGCGCTGCAGCGCGCTGAATCGCGCTACAGTGCTTTTCGTGTGGCAGCTCGCGATAGCACTTTTCTCGTAGCAATGCACGGTAGTGCTTTTTGCGCAGCAGCGCGCAGCTAAAATAGGTTTACATTTCACATAATTCTGTCCCACTAGGGTCCTTGGGACCTTAAAAATACAAAACTGTGAAATTTTGGCCATTCCAAACAAACCTGTGTAATTTTTAAGAAATTCTAGGCATTCTGCAATTTCAGGAGCTGCAGCGCGCTGAATCGCGCTAGAGCACTTTTTGCGCGGCACCGCGCAGTAGCGCTTTTCACGCTACAGTGCTCGGTAGCGCTTTTCGCGCGGCAGCACACGGTATCGCTTTTCGCGCTCTAGCGCGCGGTATCATTTTTCGCACTCCAGCGTGCGGCTAAAATAGGTTCACATTTGATTTAATTCTATCCCACTAGGGTCCTAGGGACCTTAAAATACCAAAATTGTGAAATTTTGGCCATTTCAGTCAAAACTGGGCAGTTCTTAAGAAATTCTAGGCATTTTGCAATTTCAGGCGCTACAGCGCGCTGAATCGCACTGGAGCGCTTTTCGCGCAGCAGTGCCCGGCTAAAATAGGTTCAAATTTGATATAACTCTGTTCCACTAGAGTCCTAGGGACCTTAAAATTTCAAAACCGTGAAATCTTAGTCATTTCAGCCAAAAATTAGTAGTTTTTAAGAAAATAAATGTATTTTGCACTTTCAAGCGCTTCAGCGAGCTGAATCGCGCTGGAGCGCTTTTTGCGCGGTAGCACTTTTCGTGTTGTAGCGCGATAGTGCTTTTCGTGTAGCAGCTCACAGCTAAAACAGGTTTCCATTAGATATAATTTAGTCCTACTAGGGTCCAAGAGACCTTAAAATACAAAAGCTGTGAAATTTTTGCCATTTCAGCCAAAACTGGACAATTTTTAAGAAATTCTAGGCATTTTGCAATTTCAGACACTGCAATGCGCTGAATCGCGCTAGAGCGCTTTTAGAGTGGCAGCGCGCAGGAGCGCTTTTCGCGCGGTATCACTGTTCGCGCTCCAGAGCGCGGTTAAAATAGGTTCACATTTGATATGATTCTGTCCCACTAGGGTCCTAACGACCTTAAAATAGCAAAACCGTGACATTTTGGCCATTTCAGTCAAAACTGGGCAGTTTTTAAGTAATTTTAGGCATTTCACAATTTCAGGCGCTGCAGCGTGCTAAATCACGCTAGAGCGCTTTTCGCGCGGCCCCGCGAAGTAGCGCTTTTCATGCTGCAGTGCTCGGTAGCGCTTTTTGCGCGGCAGTACATGGTATCGCTTTTCGCGCTCTAGCTCGCGGTATCGCTTTTCGCACTCCAGCGTGCGACTAAAATAGGTTCACATTTGATTTAATTATGTCCCACTAGGGTCCTAGGGACCTTAAAATATCAAAACCGTAAAATTTTGGCCATTTCAGTCAAAACTGGACAGTTCTTAAGAGATTTTAGGCATTTTGCAATTTCAGACGCTGCAGCGCGCTGAATCGCACTGGAGCGCTTTTCACGCAGCAGCGCCCGGCTAAAATAGGTTTACATTTGATATAATTCTGTTCCACTAGGGTCCTAGGGAGAAACCCGTGAAATCTTGGCCATTCCAACCAAAAATGGGTAGTTTTTAAGAAATTATTAGCATTTTGCAATTCCAGGTGCTCCAGCGCGCTAGAGCACTTTTCGCGCAGTAGCGTGCGGTAGCACGCGATAACGCTTTGAAATAGTTCAGTCCTATTAGGGTCCAAGGGACCTTATAATACAAAAACTGTGAAATTTTGGCTATCTCAGTCAAAACTGGGCAGTTTTTCAGAAATTCTAGGCATTTTACAATTTTAGGCGCTGAATCGCGCTAGAGCGCTTTTCGAGTGGCAGCTCACGGGAGCACTTTTCACGCGGCTAAAATAGGTTCATATTTTATATAATTCTGTCCCACTAGGGTCCTAGGGTCCTTAAAATTCGAACACCATGAAATTTTAGCCATTTTAGCCAAAACTGAGCAGTTTTTTAGAAATTCTATGCATTTTACAATTTCAGTCGCTGCAGTGTGCTTTTCGCGCTGGAGCGCTTTTCGCACTGGAGTGCTTTTCGCGCTGGAGCGCTTTTCGCGTGGCAGTGTGCAGCAAAAATAAGTTCACATTTGATATAGTTCAGTCCCACTAGGGTCCAAGGAGCTTAAAATCACAAAACTGTGAAGTTTTGGCCATTTCTGCCAAAACTAAGTAGTTTTTAAGAAATTCTTGGCATTTTGTAACTCAAGAGTTGCAGCGCGCTGAATTGGGCTGTAGCGTTTTTCGCGTGGCAGTGTGCAATAACGCTTTTCATGCTGCAGCGTGCGGTATGGTAGTGCCTTTCGAGCTCTAGCGCGCAGCTACAACAGGTTCACATTTGATATAATTCTATTCGCTATGGTCCTAGGGACCTTAAAATACGAAAACCGTGAAGTTTTGGCCATTTTAGTCAAAACTCGGCAGTTTTTAAAAAATTCTAGGCATTTTGCAATTTCAGGTGCTGCAGTGCATTGAATCGTGCTCCAGCGCGTTTTCGCGCTCTAGCGCGCGGTAGCTCTTTTTGCGCTCCAGCGGTAGCTCTTTTCACGCAGCACGGCACGACTTAAATAGGTTCACATTTGATATTATTCTGTCCTACAAGGGTCCTAGGGACCTTAAAATTCCAACACCGTGAAATTTTGGGCATTTTAGACAAACCTGGGTAGTTTTTAAGAAATTCTAAGCATTCTGCAATTTCAGGCGCTGCAGCGTGCTGAATCGCGCTGGAGCGCTTTTTGCGCGGCACCGCGCAGTAGCTCTTTTCGCGCTGTAGGGCTCGGGAGCGCTTTTCGCGCGGCAGCACACGGTATCGCTTTTCATGCTCTAGCGCGCGGTATCGCTTTTTGTGCTCCAGCGTGCGGCTAAAATAGGTTCACATTTGATTTAATTCTCTCACACTATGGTCCTATGGACCTTAAAATACCAAAACCGTGAAATTTTGGCCATTTCAGTCAAAACTGGACAGTTCTTAAGAAATTTTAGGCATTTTGCAATTTCAGACGCTGCAGCGCGCTGAATCGCACTAGTGCGCTTTTCGCGCTGCAGCGCCCGGCTAAAATAGGTTCACATTTGATATAATTATGTTCCACTAGGGTCCTAGTGAGAAAACCGTGAAATCTTGGCCATTCCAACCTAAAATAGGTAGTTTTCAAGAAAATAAATGCATTTTGCAATTTCAAGCGCTTCGATGAGCTGAATCGCGCTGGAGCGCTTTTCGCGCGGCTGCACGCGGGAGCACTTTTCGTGCTGCAACGCGTGATAGCGCTTTTCGCGTAGTAGCTCCCAGGTAAAACAGGTTCACATTCGATATAATTCAGTCCCACTAGGGTCCAAGAGACCCTAAAATACAAAAACTGTGAAATTTTGGCCATTTCAGCCAAAACTCGGCAGTTTTTAAGAAATTCTAGGCATTTTGTAATTTCAGGCGCTGTAGTGCGCTGAATCGCGCTAGAGCGCTTTTCAAGTGGCGGCGCGTGGGAGCGCTTTTCGCGCGGTAGCGCGCGGTATCGCTGTTCGTGCTCCAGAGCGCGGTTAAAATATGTTCACATTTGATTTAATTCTGTCCCACTAGGGTCCTAAGACCTTAAAATTCCAAAACCGTGAAATCTTGGCCATTTCATCCAAAAATGGGTAGTTTTAAGAAAATAAATGCATTTTGCAATTTCAAGCTCTTCAGCGAGCTGAATCGCGCTGGAGCGCTTTTCGCGCGGCAGCACGCGGTAGCCCTTTTCGTGCTGCAGTGCGCGATAGCGTTTTTTGCGCAACAGCTCACAGCTAAAACAGGTTCACATTCGATATAATTCAGTCCCACTAGGGTCCAAGAGACCTTAAAACACAAAAACTATGAAATTTTAGCCATTTCAACCAAAACTTGGCAGTTTTTAAGAACTTCTAGGCATTTTGCAATTTCAGGCGCAATAGTGCACTGAATTGCGCTAGAGCGCTTTTTGAGTGGTAGCACGCGAGAGCATTTTTCGCATGAGATCGCTGTTTGCGCTCTAGAGCGCGGTTAAAATAAGTTCACATTTGATATAATTCTTTCCCACTAGGGTCCTAACGACCTTAAAATACCAAAACCATGAAATTTTGGCCATTTCAGGCAAAACTGGGCAGTTTTTAAATAATTTTAGGTATTTTACAATTTCAGGCGCTGCAGCGCGCTGAATCACGCTGGAGCGCTTTTCGCGCGACAACGCGCGGCATTGCTTTTCGGGCTCTAGCTCGCGGCTAAAATAAGTTCACATTTGATATGATTTTGTCCCACTAGGGTCCTAGGGACCTTAAAATACCAAAACCGTGAAATTTTGGCAATTTCAGCGAAAACTAGGAAGTTTTTAAAAATTATTGGCATTTTGCAATTTCAGGCGCTGCAGTGTACTGAATCGCGCTGGAGCACTTTTCGCGTGGTATCGCTTTTCGCACAGTAGTGCTTTTCGCGCAGTAGTTCACGACTAAAATAGGTTCACATTTGATATAATTCTGTCCCATTAGGGTCCTAGTGACCTTAAAATTTGATAACCGTGAAAGTTTGGCCATTTCAGGGAAAACTAGGCAGTTTTTAAGAAAATATAGGCATTTTGCAATTTCAAGCGCTATGGCGCGCTGAATCGCGCTGGATAGCTTTTTGCGTAGCAGCGCTCAGCAGTGCTTTTCGCGCGGCAGCGCACGGCTAAATAAGTTCACATTTGATATAATTTTGTCCCACTATGGTCCAAGGGACCTTAAAATTCAAAAACTGTGAAATTTTGGCCATTTCAACTAAAATGGGCAGTTTTTAAGAAATTATGGGCATTTAGCAATTTCAGGCGCTGCAGCGCGCTGAATCGCATTAGAGCGCTTTTCGAGCGACAGCGCGCGGGAGCGCTTTTCGCATGGCAGTGCGTGGTATTGCTTTTTGCGCTCTAGCGCGTGGCTAAATTATGTTCCGATCTGATATAATTCTGTCCCACTAGGGTCTTAGAGACCTTAAAATGCCAAAATCGTAAAATCTTGGCCATTTTAGTCAAAATTGGGCAGCTTTTAAGAAATTCTAGGCATTATGCAATTTTAGGCACTGCAGCGCATTGAATCGCGATGGAGCGCTTTTCGCGCGGCAGCTCGCGGTAGTGCTTTTCGCGCTGCAGAGCGTGGTAGCGCTTTTCGCGCAGCAGCGCGTGCCCTAAATACGTTCACATATGATATACTTCTATCCCACTATGGTCCTATGGACCTTAAAAATCCAAAATCGTGAAATTTTGGCCATTTCAGCCACAATTTGGCAGCTTTTAAGAAATTCTAGGCATTTTGCAATTTCAGGCGCTGCAGCGCGCTGAATCGCACTGGAGCGTTTTTCACGCTGCAGCACCTAGCTAAAATAGGTTCACATTTGATATAATTCTATCCCACTTGGGTCCTAGGGACCTTAAAATTCCAAAACCGTGCAATTTTGGCCATTTCAGCCAAAACTCTGAAGTTTTTAAAAATATATAGGCAATTTGCAATTTCAAGCGCTACAGCGAGCTGAATCTCGTTGGAGGGCTTTTCGCGCGGCAGCGCGCGGCTAAAATAAGTTCACATTTGATATAATTCTGTCCTGCTAGGGTCCTAGGGACCTTAAAAAACAAAAACCGTGATGTTTTAGCCATTTCAGCCAACACTAAGCAGCTTATAAGAAATTATTTGCATTTTGCAATTTCAGGCGACGCAGCGCGCTGAATCACGTTGCAGCGCTTCTCCCACGGTAGCAGTGGTAGCACTTTTTGTGCTGCAGCGCGTCATAGCAATTTCAGCCAAAATGGGCAGTTTTTAAAAAATTATAAGCATTTTGCAATTTCAGGCGCTGTAGTGCGCTGAAATCGCGCTAGAGCGCTTTTCGAGCGGCGGCGTGCGAGAGCGCTTGTCACGCGACAGCGTGCGGTATCACTTTTTGTGCTCCAGCGCGCTGCTAAAATAGGTTCACATTTGATATAATTCTGTCTCACTAGGGTCCTAGGGATCTTGAAATTCCAAAACCGTGAAATTTTGGCCATTTCAGCAAAAACTGGGCAGTTTTTAAGAAATTCTAGGTATTTTGCAATTTCAGGCGCTGTAGCGCGCTGAATCGTGCTGGAGCGCTGTACGCGTGGTAGCAATTTTCATGCAGCTAAAATAGGTTCATATTTGATATAATTCTGTCCCACTAGGGTTCTAGAGACCTTAAAATATCAAAATCGTGAAATTTTAGCAATCTCAGTCAAAACGGGGCAATTTTTAAGAAATTATAGGTATTTTGTAATTTCAGACGCTGCGGCCCGCTGAATCGCGCTGTAGCTCGCGGTAGTGCTTTTCACGCGGTAGCGGTTTTTGTGCTGTAGAGCGCGGTAGTGCTTTTCGCGCAGCAGTGCGCTGCTAAACTAGGTTCACATTTGATATAATTTTGTCCCGCTAGGGTCCTAGGGACATTAAAATTCCAAAACCATCAAATTTGGCAATTTCAGCCAAAACTGGGTAGTTTTTAAGAAATTCTAGGCATTTTGCAATTTTAGGCACTGCATTGCGCTGAATCGCACTGGAGCGCTTTTCGCTCGGCACTGCGCAATAGCCCCTTTCACGCTGCAGTGCTCGGGAGCGCTTTTTCGCGCGGCAGTGCGCGGTATCGCTTTTTGCGCTCAAGCGCACGGCTAAATTAGGTTCACATTTGATATAATTTTATCCCATTCGGGTCCTAGGGACCTCAAAATACCAAAACCTTGAAGTTCTAGCCATTTCAGCCAAAACTAAGCAGTTTTTAAGAAATTATTAGCATTTTGCAATTTCAGGCGCTGCAGTGCGCTGAATCCGTTGGAGCGCTTTTCGCGTGGCAATTTGCAGTAGCGCTTTTCTCGGGGGCAGCGCGCGGTGGCGCTTTTCGCGCAGCAGCGCGCGGTGGCGCTTTTCGCGCAGCAGCACGCGGTAGCGCTTTTTCCGCTGCAGCGCGCGGCTAAAATAGGTTTACATTTCATATAAATCTGTCCCACTAGGGTCCTTGGGACCTTAAAATTACAAAACCGTAAAATTTTGGCCATTTCAGACAAAGCTGTGCAGGTTTTAAGAAATTCTAGGCATTCTGTAGTGTCAGGCGCTGCAGCGCGCTGAATCGCGCTCGAGCGCTTTTCGCGCGGCACCGCGCAGTAGCGCTTTTCGCGCTGCAGTGCTCGGTAGCGCTTTTCACGCGGTAGCACACGGTATCGCTTTTCGCGCTCTAGCGTACGGTATCGCTTTTCGCGCTCCAACGTGCGGCTAAAATAGGTTCACATTTGATTTAATTCTATCCGACTAGGGTCTTAGGGACCTTAAAATACTAAAACTGTGAAATTTTGGCCATTCCAGTCAAAACTGGGCAGTCATTAAGAAATTCTAGGCATTTTGCAATTTCAGGCGCTGTGGCGCGCTGAATCGCACTGGATCGCTTTTCGCGCTGCACAGCGCGGTAGCGCTTTTCGTACAGCAGCGCCAGGCTAAAATAGATTCACATTTGATATAATTCTGCTCCACTAGGGTCCTAAAGACCTTAAAATTCCAAAATTGTGAAATCTTGGCCATGTCAGCCAAAAATGGATAGTTTTTAAGAAAATAAATGCATTTTGCAATTTTAAGCGCTTTAGCGAGCTGAATCGCGATGGAGCGCTTTTTGCGCGGCAGCATGCGGTAGCACTTTTCGTGCTGCAGTGCGCGATAGTGCTTTTCGTACAGCAGCTCACAGCTAAAATAGGTTCACATTCGATATAATTCAGTCCCACTAGGGTCCAAGAGATCTTAAAATACAAAAACTATGAAATTTTGGCCATTACAGCCAAAATTGGACAGTTTTTAAGAAATTCTAGGCATTTTGCAATTTCAGACACTGCAGTGCGCTGAATCGCGCTAGAGCGCTTTTCGAGTGGCAGTGCGCAGGAGCGCTTTTCGTGCGGTATCGCTGTTCGCGCTCTAGAGCGCAGTTAAAATAGGTTCACATTTGATATAATTCTGTCCCACTATGGTTCGAACGACCTTAAAATACCAAAACCATGAAATTTTGGTCATTTCAGTCAAACCTGGGCAGTTTTTAAGTAATTTTTGGCATTTCACAATTTCAGGAGCTGGAGCGCGCTGAATCACGCTGGAGCGCTTTTCGTGTGGCCCCGCGAAGTAGCGCTTTTCACGCTGCGGTGCTCGGTAGCGCTTTTTGCGCGACAGCACATGGTATCGCTTTTCGCGCTCTAGCACGTGGTATCGCTTTTTGCGCTCCAGCGTGAAGCTAAACTAGGTTCACATTTAATTTAATTCTGTCCCACTAGGGTCCTAGGGACCTTAAATACCAAAACCGTGAAACTTTGGCCATTTCAGTCAAAACTGGGTAGTTCTTAAGAAATTTTAGGAATTTTGCAATTTAAGATGCTGCAGCGCGCTAAATCGCACTGGAGCACTTTTCGCGCAGCAACACCTGCCTAAAATAGGTTCACATTAGATATAATTCTGTTCTACTAGGGTCTTAAGGAGGAAAACAATGAAATCTTGGCCATTCCAACCAACAATGGGTAGTTTTTAAGAAATTATTAGCATTTTGCAATTCCAAGCGCTTCGATGAGCTGAATCGTGCAGCAGCGCTTTTCGTGCTGCAGCGCGCGATAGCGCTTTTTGCGCAGTAGCTCACAGCTAAAACAGGTTCACATTCGATATAATTCAGTCCCCCTAGGGTCCAAGACACCTTAAAATCCAAAAACTATGAAATTTTAGCCATTTCAGCCAAAACTGGCCAGTTTTTAAGAAATTCTAAGCATTTTGCAATTTCAGGCGCGGCAGTGCGCTGAATCGCACTAGAGCGCTTTTCGAGTGGCAGCGTGCAGGAGCGCTTTTCGCGCGGCAGCGCGCGGTATCGCTGTTCGTGCTCCAGAGCGCGGTTAAAATAGGTTCATATTTGATTTAATTCTATCCCACTAGGGTCCTAGGGACCTTAAAATTTCAAAACTGTGAAATCTTGGTCATTTCAGCCAAAAATGGGTAGTTTTTAAGAAAATAAATGCATTTTGCAATTTCAAGCGCTTCAGCGAGCTGAATCGCGCTGGAGCGCTTTTCGCGCGGTAGCACGTGGTAGCACTTTTCGTGCTGCAGCGCGCGATAGCGCTTTTCGCACAGCAGCTCACAGTTAAAACAGGTTCACATTCATATAATTCAGTCCCACTATGGTTCAAGGGACCTTAAAATACAAAAACTGTGAAATTTTGGCCATTTCAGCCAAAACAGGGCAATTTTAAGAAATTCTAGGCATTTTGCAATTTCAGGCGCTGCAGTGCGCTGAATCGCGCTAGAGCGCTTTTTGAATGGCAGCGTGCGGGAGCGCTTTTCGCACGATATCGCTGTTCGCGCTCCAGAGCGCGGTTAAAATAGGTTCACATTTGATATAATTCTGTCCCACTATGGTCCTAACAACCTTAACCAAAATCGTGAAATTTTGGCCATTTCAGGCAAAACTGGGCAATTTTAAGTAATTTTAGGCATTTTACATTTTCAAGCGCTGCAGTGCGCTGAATCACACAGGAGCGCTTTTCGCGCGGGAGCACTTTTCGTGCTGCAGCGCGCGTTAGCGGTTTTCGTGCAGTAGCTCGCATCTGAAACAGGTTCACATTCGATATAATTTAGTCCCACTAGGGTCCAAGAGACCTTAAAATACAAAAACTGTGAAATTTTAACCATTTCAGCCAAAATTGGGCAGTTTTTAAGAAATTCAAGGCATTTTGCAATTTCAGGCGCTCCAGTGCGCTTGATAGCGCTAGAGCGCTTTTTGTGTGGCAGCGCGCGGGAGCGCTTTTCGCGCGATATCGCTGTTCGCGCTCCAGAGCGTAGTTAAAATAGGTTCACATATCATATAATTCTGTCCCACTAGGGTCCTAACAACCTTAACCAAAATCGTGAAATTTTGGCCATTTCAGCCAAAACTGGGCAGTTTTTAAGTAATTTTAGGCATTTTACAATTTCAAGCGCTGCAATACGCTGAATCACACAGGAGTGCTTTTCGCGCGGCAGCACGCGAGAGCACTTTTCGTGCTGCAGTGCACGTTAGCAGTTTTCGCGCAGTAGCTCACATCTAAAACAGGTTTACATTCGATATAATTCAGTCCCACTAGGGTCCAAGAGACCTTAAAATACAAAAATTAGGAAATTTTGGCCATTTCTGCCAAAACTGGGCAGTTTTTAAGAAATTCAAGGCATTTTGCAATTTCAGGCGCTGCAGTGCGCTGAATCGCGCTAGAGCGCTTTTCGAGTGGCAGCGTGCGGGAGCGCTTTTCGCGCGGCAGCGCGCGGTATCGCTGTTCGTGCTCCAGAGCGCGGTTAAAATAGGTTTACATTTGATTTAATTCTATCCCACTGGGTCCTAGGGACCTTAAAATTCCAAAACTGTGAAATCTTGGTCATTTCAGCCAAAAATGGGTAATTTTTAAGAAAATAAATGTATTTTGCAATTTCAAGCGCTTCAGCGAGCTGAATCGCGCTGGAGCGCTTTTCGCGCGGTAGCACGTGGTAGCACTTTTCGTGCTGCAGCGCGCGATAGCGCTTTTCGCACAGCAGCTCACAGCTAAAACAGGTTCACATTCATATAATTCAGTCCCACTATGGTCCAAGGGACCTTAAAATACAAAAACTGTGAAATTTTGGCCATTTCAGCCAAAACTGGGCAATTTTTAAGAAATTCTAGGCATTTTGCAATTTCAGGCGCTGCAGTGCGCTGAATCGCGCTAGAGCGCTTTTTGAGTGGCAGCGCGCGGGAGCGCTTTTCGCGCGATATCGCTATTCGCGCGCTCCAGAGCGCGGTTAAAATAGGTTCACATTTGATATAATTCTGTCCCACTATGGTCCTAACAACCTTAACCAAAATCATGAAATTTTGGCCATTTCAGGCAAAACTGGGCAGTTTTTAAGTAATTTTAGGCATTTTACATTTTCAAGCGCTGCAGTGCACTGAATCACACAGGAGCGCTTTTCACGCGGCAGTACGCGATAGCACTTCTCATGCTGCAGCGTGCGATAGCGCTTTTCGCACAGCAGCTCACAGCTAAAACAGGTTCACATTCATATAATTCAGTCCCACTGTGGTCCAAGGGACCTTAAAATACAAAAAACTGTGAAATTTTGGCCATTTCAGCCAAAACTGGGCAATTTTTAAGAAATTCTAGGCATTTTGTAATTTCAGGCGCTGTAGTGCGCTGAATCGCGCTAGAGCGCTTTTTGAGTGGCAGCGCGCGGGAGCGCTTTTCGCGCGATATCGCTGTTCGCGCTCCAGAGCGCGGTTAAAATAGGTTCACATTTGATATAATTCTGTCCCACTATGGTCCTAACAACCTTAACCAAAATCGTGAAATTTTGGCCATTTCAGGCAAAACTGGGCAGTTTTTAAGTAATTTTAGGCATTTTATATTTTCAAGCGCTGCAATGCGCTAAATCACACAGGAGCGCATTTCACGCGGCAGCACGCGGGAGCACTTTTCGTGCTGCAGCGCGTGATAGCGCTTTTCGCACAGCAGCTCACAGCTAAAACAGGTTCACATTCATATAATTCAGTCCCACTATGGTCCAAGGGACCTTAAAATACAAAAACTGTGAAATTTTGGCCATTTCAGCCAAAACTGGGCAATTTTTAAGAAATTCTAGGCATTTTGCAATTTCAGGCGCTGCAGTGCGCTGAATTGTGCTAGAGCGCTTTTCGAGTGGCAGCGCGCGGGAGCGCTTTTCGCGCGATATCACTGTTCGCGCTCCAGAGCGCGGTTAAAATAGGTTCACACTTGATATAATTCTGTCCCACTATGGTCCTAACAACCTTAACCAAAATCATGAAATTTTGGCCATTTCAGACAAAACTGGGCAGTTTTTAAGTAATTTTAGGCATTTTACATTTTCAAGCGCTGCAGTGCGCTGAATCACACAGGAGCGCTTTTCGCGCGGGAGCACTTTTCGTGCTGCAGCGCGCGTTAGCGATTTTCGCGCAGTAGCTCGCATCTGAAACAGGTTCACATTTGATATAATTTAGTCCCACTAGGGTCCAAGAGACCTTAAAATATAAAAACTGTGAAATTTTAGCCATTTCAGCCAAAATTGGGCAGTTTTTAAGAAATTCAAGGCATTTTGCAATTTCAGGCGCTCCAGTGCGCTTGATAGCGCTAGAGCGCTTTTTGTGTGGCAGCGCGCGGGAGCGCTTTTCGCGCGATATCGCTGTTCGCGCTCCAGAGCGTGGTTAAAATAGGTTCATATTTGATATAATTCTGTCCCACTAGGGTCCTAACAACCTTAACCAAAATCGTGAAATTTTGGCCATTTCAGCCAAAACTGGGCAGTTTTTAAGTAATTTTAGGCATTTTACAATTTCAAGCGCTGCAATATGCTGAATCACACAGGAGCGCTTTTCGCGCGGCAGCACGCTAGAGCACTTTTCGTGCTGCAGCGCACGTTAGCGATTTTCGCGCAGTAGCTCACATCTAAAACAGGTTTACATTCGATATAATTCAGTCCCACTAGGGTCCAAGAGACCTTAAAATACAAAAACTGGGAAATTTTAGCCATTTCAGCCAAAACTGGGCAGTTTTTAAGAAATTCAAGGCATTTTGCAATTTCAGGCGCTGCAGTGCGCTGAATCGCGCTAGAGCGCTTTTCGAGTGGCAGCGTGCGGGAGCGCTTTTCGCGCGGCAGCGCGCGGTATCGCTGTTCGTGCTCCAGAGCGCAGTTAAAATAGGTTCACATTTGATTTAATTCTATCCCACTAGGGTCCGAGGGACCTTAAAATTCCAAAACTATGAAATCTTGGTCATTTCAGCCAAAAATGGGTAATTTTTAAGAAAATAAATGCATTTTGCAATTTCAAGCTCTTCAGCGAGCTGAATCGCGCTGGAGCGCTTTTCGCGCAGGAGCACGTGGTAGCAGTTTTCGTGCTGCAGCGCGCGATAGCGCTTTTCGCACAGCAGCTCACAGCTAAAACAGGTTCACATTCATATAATTCAGTCCCACTATGGTCCAAGGGACCTTAAAATACAAAAACTGTGAAATTTTGGCCATTTCAGCCAAAACTGGGCAATTTTTAAGAAATTCTAGGCATTTTGCAATTTCAGGCGCTGCAGTGCGCTGAATCGCGCTAGAGCGCTTTTTGAGTGGTGGCGCGCGGGAGCGCTTTTCGCGTGATATCGCTGTTCGCGCTCCAGAGCGCGGTTAAAATAGGTTCACATTTGATATAATTCTGTCCCACTATGGTTCTAACAACCTTCACCAAAATCGTGAAATTTTGGCCATTTCAGGCAAAACTGGGCAGTTTTTAAGTAATTTTAGGCATTTTACATTTCATGCGCTGCAGTGCGCTGAATCACACAGGAGTGCTTTTCACGCGGGAGCACTTTTCGTGCTGCAGTGCGCGATAGCGCTTTTCGCACAGCAGCTCACATCTAAAACAGGTTCACATTCATATAATTCAGTCCCAATATGGTCCAAGGGACCTTAAAATACAAAAACTGTGAAATTTTGGCCATTTCAGCCAAAACTGAGCAATTTTTAAGAAATTCTAAGCATTTTGTAATTTCAGACGCTGCAGTGCGCTGAATAGCGCTAGAGCGCTTTTTGAGTGGCAGCGCGCGGGAGCGCTTTTCGCGCGATATCGTTGTTCGCGCTCCAGAGCGCGGTTAAAATAGGTTCACATTTGATATAATTCTGTCCCACTATGGTCCTAACAACCTTAACCAAAATCATGAAATTTTGGCCATTTCAGACAAAACTGGGCAGTTTTTAAGTAATTTTAGGCATTTTACAATTTCAAGCGCTGCAGTGCGCTGAATCACACAGGAGCGCTTTTCGCGCGGCAGCACGCGGGAGCACTTTTCATGCTGCAGCGCGCGTTAGCGGTTTTCGTGCAGTAGCTCGCATCTAAAACAGGTTCACATTCGATATAATTCAGTCCCACTAGGGTCCAAGAGACCTTAAAATACAAAAACTGGGAAATTTTGGCCATTTCAGCCAAAACTATGCAGTTTTTAAGAAATTCAAGGCATTTTGCAATTTCAGGCGTTGCAGTGCGCTGAATTGCGCTAGAGTGCTTTTCGAGTGGCAGCGCGCGGGAGCGCTTTTCGCGTGGTAGCACGCGGTATCGCTGTTCGTGCTCCAGAGCGCGGTTAAAATAGGTTCACATTTGATTTAATTATATCCCACTAGGGTCCTAGGGACCTTAAAATTCCAAAACTGTGAAATCTTGGTCATTTCAGCCAAAAATGGGTAGTTTTTAAGAAAATAAATGCATTTTGCAATTTCAAGCGCTTCAGCGAGCTGAATCGCGCTGGAGCGCTATTCGTGCGGGAGCACGTGGTAGCACTTTTCGTGCTGCAAGCGCGCGATAGCGCTTTTCGCACAGCAGCTCACAGTTAAAATAGGTTCACGTTTGATATAATTCTGTCCCACTAGGGTCCTAGTGATCTTAAAATTTCAAAACTGTAAAAGTTTGGCCATTTCAGGGAAAACTGGGCAGTTTTTAAGAAAATATAGGCATTTTGCAATTTCAAGCGCTATGGTGCGCTGAATCACGCTGGACAGCTTTTTGCGCGGCAGCGCTCGGCAGCGCATTTCGCGCGGCTAAAATAAGTTCACATTTGATATAATTTTGTCCCACTTGGGTCATAGGGACCTTAAAATTTCAAAACCGTAAAATTTTGGTAATTTCAGGCAAAAACTGGGCAATTTTAAGAAAATATAGGCATTTTGCAATTTCAGGCGCTATAGCGCGTTGAATCGCGCTGGAGAGCTTTTCACGCGACAGCGCATGATAGCGCTTTTCGCGCAGCAATGAGCGGCTAAACTAGGTTCACATTTTATATAATTTTGTCCAACTAGGGTCCTAAGGAACTTAAATTCCAAAACCGTGAAATTTTGGTCATTTCAGTCAAAATTGGGCAATCTTTAAGAAATTCTAAGTATTTTGCAATTTCAGGAGCTACAGCGCGCTGAATCGCGCTGGAGCACTTTTCGCGCGGCACCACGCATTAGCGCCTTTCGCGCTGCAGTGCTCGATAGCGCTTTTCGCGCGGCAGCGCGCAGTATTGCTTTTCGCGCTCCAGCGTGCGACTAAAATAGGTTCACATCTGATATAATTCTGTCCCACATGGTACTAGGGACCTTAAAAAACCAAAAGTATGAAATTTTGGCCATTTCAAGGAAAACTGGGCAGTTTTTAAGAAGTTATATGCATTTTGCAATTTTTGGCGCTGCAGCGCGCTGAATTGCACTCGAGCGCTTTTCGCGCAGCAGCGCCCGGCTAAAATAGGTTCACATTTGATATAATTCTGTCCCACTAGGGTCCTAGGGACCTTAAAATTCCAAAATCGTGAAATATTGGCAATTTCAGCCAAAACTGGACAGTGTTTAAGAAAATAAAGGCATTTGCCAATTTCAAGCGCTTCAACGAGCTAAATCGCGCTAGAGCGCTTTTCGCGCTGGAGCGCTTTTCGCGCGGCAGCACATGGTAGCACTTTTCGCGCTGCAGCGCGCGACAACGCTTTTCGCACAACAGGTCGTGACTAAAACATGTTTATATTTGTTATAATTCAGTCCACTAAGGTCCAAGGGACCTTAAAATACAAAAACTGTGAAATTTTGGCCATTTTAGCCAAAACTGGGCAGTTTTTAAGAAATTCTAGGCATTTTGCAAATGCAGGCGCTGCAACGCGCTGAATCGCGCTAGAGCACTTTTCGCGCGATAGCGCGCGGTATCACTTTTCACGCGGTAGAGAGCCGCTAAAATAGGTTCACATTTGATATAATTCTGTCCCACTAGGGTCCTAAAGACCTTAAAATACAAAAATCGTAAAATTTGGCCAATTCAGTAAAAATTGGCAGTTTTTAAGAAATTCTAGGCATTTTGCAATTTCAGGCGCTGCAGTGCACTGAATCGCGCTAGAGCACTTTTTATGCGTCAGCGCGCGGTAGCGCTTTTCACGCGGCCACGCGCGGTAGCGCTTTTCGCTCGTTAGCGCGCGGTATCGCTTTTCGCGTTCCAGCGCGCGGCTAAAATATGTTCACATTTGATATAAGTCTGTCCCACTATGGTCCTAGGGACCTTAAAGTACCAAAATCGTGAAATTTTGGCCATTTCAGTCAAAACTGGGCAGTTTTTAAGAAATTCTAGGCATTTTGTAATTTCAGGCGCTGCATCGCGCTGAATCGCGCTGGAGCGCTTTTCGCACGGCAACCCTTTTCGTGGGGTAGCGCTTTTCACGCTGCAGTGCTCGATAGCGCTTTTCCTGCGGCAGCCCGCGGTATCACTTTTCGCGCAGCAGGGCACGACTCAAATAGGTTCACATTTGATGTAATTCTGTCCCACTAGGGTCCTAGGAGCCTTAAAATACCAAAACCGTGAAGTGTTAACCGTTTCAGCCAAAACTGGGCAATTTTTTAGAAATTATAGGCATTTTGCAATTTCAAGCGCTGCAGCGCGCTGAATCGCGCTGGAGCGCTTTTCACGCGGCAGCGCGCGGTATCGCTTTTTGCACTGCAGGGCGCGGTAGTGCTTTCTGCGCAGCAGCGCGCAGCTAAAATAGGTTCACATTTGATATAATTCTGTCCCACTAGGGTCCTAGGGACCTTAAAATTCCAAAATCGTGAAATTTTGGCCATTTCAGCCAAAACTGGGCAATTTTTAAGAAATTCTAAGCATTTTACAATTTCAGGCATTACAGCGCGCTGGAGCGTTTTTCACATGCAGCGCGCGATAGCACTTTTCACGCTCCAGCGTGCGACTAAAATAGGTTCACATTTGATATAATTCTGTCCCACTTGGGTCCTATGGACCTTAAAATACCAAAACCGTGAAATTGTGGCAATTTCAGCCAAAACTGGGCAGTTTTTAAGAAATTCTAGGCATTTTGTAATTTCAGGCGCTGCAGTACGCTGAATCGCACTGGAGCGCTTTTCGCGCAATAGTCCTTTTCGCACAGGAGTACACGGCTAAAATAGGTTCACATTTAATATAATTCTATCCCACTAGGGTCCTAGTGACCTTAAAATTTCAAAACCGTGAAAGTTTGGCCATTTCAGGGAAAACTGGGCAGTTTTTAAGAAAATATAAGCATTTTGCAATTTCAAGCGCTATGGTGCGCTGAATCGCGCTGGACAGCTTTTTGCACGGCAGCGCTCGGCAGCGCTTTTCGTGTGGCAGCGCGCGGCTAAAATAAGTTCACATTTTGATATAATTTTGTCCCACTTGGGTCATAGGGACCTTAAAATTTCAAAACCGTGAAATTTTGGTCATTTCAGGCAAAACTGGGCAGTTTTTAAGAAAATATAGGCATTTTGCAATTTCAAGCGCTACAGCGCGTTGAATCGTGCTGGAGAGCTTTTCACGCGACAACGCATGGTAGTGCTTTTCGCACTGCAGAGCGCAGTAGCGCTTTTTGTGCAGCAGTGAGCAGCTAAACTAGGTTCACATTTTATATAATTTTGTCCCACTAGGGTCCTAAGGAACTTAAAATTCCAAAACCGTGAAATTTTGGCCATTTCAGTCAAAATTGGGCAATCTTTAAGAAATTCTAAGTATTTTGCAATTTCAGGAGCTACAACGCGCTGAATCGCACTGGAGCACTTTTCGCGCGGCACCACGAAATAGCGCCTTTCGCGCTGCAGGGCTCGGGAGCGCTTTTCGCACGGCAGTGCGCGATATCGCTTTTCGTGCTCCAGTGTGCGGCTAAAATAGGCTCACATCTGATATAATTCTGTCCCACGGGGTACTAGGGACCTTAAAAAACCAAAACTGTGAAATTTTGACCATTTCAAGGAAAACTATGCAGTTTTTAAGAAGTTATATGCATTATGCCATTTTAGGCGCTGCAGCGCGCTGAATCGCACTGGAGCTCTTTTCGTGCAGCAGCACCCAGCTAAAATAGGTTCACAATTGATATAATTCTGTCCCACTAGGGTCCTAGGGACCTTAAAATTCCAAAATCATGAAATTTTAGCCATTTCAGCCAAAATTGGGCAGTTTTTAAGAAAATAAAGGCATTTCGCAATTTCAAGCGCTTCAGCGAGCTGAATCGCGCTAGAGCACTTTTCGCGCGGCCGCGCGCGGGAGCACTTTTAGTGCCGCAGCACGCGATAACGCTTTTCGCGCAGCAGCTTGTGACTAAAACATATTGATATTTGTTATAATTCAGTCCCACTAAGGTCCAAGGGACCTTAAAATACAAAAATTGTGAAATTTTGGTCATTTCATCAGCCAAAACTGGGCAGTTTTTAGGAAATTCTAGGCATTTTGCAAATTCAGGCGCTGCAGCGCACGGAATCGCACTAGAGCGCTTTTCAAGCGGCAGCGCGGGAGCGCTTTTCGTGCGGCAGCACGGGAGCGCTTTTCGCGCGGCAGCGCGCGGTATCACTTTTCACGCGGCAGAGAGCGGCTAAAATAGGTTCACATTTGATATATTTTTGTCCTACTGGGTCCTAGAGACCTTAAAATACCAAAATCGTAAAATTTGACCAATTCAGTCAAAATTGGGCAGTTTCTAAGAAATTCTAGGCATTTTGCAATTTCATGCGCTACAGTGCGCTGAATCGCGCTAGAGCGCTTTTCATGCGTTAGCGCGCGGGTAGCGCTTTTCGCGCGTTAGCTCGCGGTATCGCTTTGCGCGCTCCAGCGCGTAACTAAAATAGGTTCACATTTGATATAATTCTGACCCACTAGGGTCCTAGGGACCTTAAAGTACCAAAACTGTGAAATTTTGGTCATTTCAGTCAAAACTGGGCAGTTTTTAAGAAATTCTAGGCATTTTTCAATTTCAGGCGCTGCATCGCGTTGAATCGCGCTGGATTGCTTTTCGCGCGGTAGCGCTTTTCGCGATGCTCGGTAACGCTTTTCCCGCGGCAGCATGCGGTATCACTTTTTGCGCAGCAGTGCACGGCTAAAATAGGTTCACATTTGATATAATTCTGTCCCACTCGGGCCCTAGGAGCCTTAAAATACCAAAACCGTGAAGTTTTAGCCATTTCAGCCAAAATTGGGCAATTTTTAAGAAATTATAGGCATTTTGCAATTTCAGGCGCTGCAGCGCACTGAATCGCGCTAGAGTGCTTTTCACGCGACAGCGCGCGGTATCGCTTTTCGGCGGCAGCACGCGGTAGCAATTTTCATGCTGCAGTGCACGGTAGCCCTTTCGGCGCAGCAGCGCGCTGCTAAAATAGGTTCACATTTGATATAATTCTGTCCCACTTGGTCATAGGGACCTTAAAATTCCAAAATCATGAAATTTTGGCCATTTCAGCCAAAATTGGGCAATTTTTAAGAAGTTCTATGCATTTTACAATTTCAGGCGTTACAGTGCGCTGAATCGCGCTGGAGCGCTTTTCACGCGGCAGCGCGCGGAAGCGCTTTTCGCCCTACAGAGCGCGGTAGCACTTTTTACGCAGCAACGCGCGGCTAAAATTGGTTTACATTTCATATAATTCTGTCCCACTAGGATCCTTGGGACCTTAAAATTCCAAAATCGTGAAATTTTGGCCATTTCAGACAAAACTGGGTAATTTTTAAGAAATTCTAAGCATTTTGCAATTTCAGGCGTTGCAGCGCGCTGAATTGTGCTAGAGCGCTTTTCACGGGGCAGCGTAGGGTAGCGCTATTCGCGCTGCAGTGCGTGATAGCGCTTTTCGCGCAGCAGCTCACAGCTAAAACAGGTTCACATTCGATATAATTCAGTCCCACTAGGGTCCAAGAGATCTTAAAATACAAAAACTGTGAAATTTTGGTCATTTCATCAGCCAAAACTGGGCAGCTTTTAAGAAATTCTATGCATTTCCAATTTCAGGCACTGCAGCACGTTGAATCGCACTGGAGCGCTTTACGCGCAGCAGCACCAGGCTAAAATAGATTCACATTTGATATAATTCTATCCCAGTAGGGTCCTAGGGACCTTAAAATTCCAAAATCGTGAAATTTTGGCAATTTCAGCCAAAACAGGGTAATTTTTAAAAAATTCTAGGCATTTTACAATTTCAGGCGCTGCAGCGCGCTAAATCGCGCTGGAGCGCGCTAAATCACGTTGCAAGCGCTTGTCGCGCGGCAGCGCTTTTTGCCGTGCATAGCGCGATAGCACTTTTTACGCAGCAACACGTGGCTAAAATAGGTTTACATTTCATATAATTCTGTCCAACTAGGGTCCTAGGCACCTTAAAATACCAAAACCATGAAGTTTTAGCCATTTTAGCCAAAGCTGTGCTGTTTTTAAGAAACTCTATGCATTTTGCAATTTCAGGCGTTACAAACGCACTGAATCGAGCTGGAGCGCTTTTCGAGTGGCAGCGCGCGAAAGCGCTTTATGCGCTGTAGGACACTTTTCGCGCTCTAGGGCAGTGCTTGGTAGCGCTTTTCGCGGGGCAGTGCTTGGTAGCGCTTTTCGCAGGGAAGTGCTTGGTAGCGCTTTTCGCGCTGGAGCGTTTTCGCGCAACAGCGCGTGGCAGCACTTTTCGCGTGGCAGCGCTTTTCGCGTGGCAGCGCGCGGTTAAAATAAGTTCACATTTGATATAATTTTGCCCCACTAGGGTCCTAGTGACCTTAAAATCCTAAAACCGTGAAGTTGTAGCCATTTTAGCAAAAACTAAGCAATTTTTAAGAAATTATTGGCATTTTGCAATTCCAAGCGCTGCAGCGCGCTGAAACGCGCTAGAGCGCTTTTCGCTCGGCAGCCCGCGGTAGCACTTTTCATGCTGCAGTGCACAATAGCGCTTTTCGCACGGTAGCTCACGGCTAAAATAGTTTCACCTTTGACATAATTCAGTCCCACTATGGTCTAAGGGATCTTAAAATATCGAAACCATGAAATCTTGGACATTCAAGCCAAAACTGGGCAGTTTTTAAGAAATTCTAGGCATTTTGCAACTTTAGGCGCTGTAGGGCGCGGTTAAAATAGTTTCACATTTGATATAATTCAGACCCGCTAAGGTCCAAGGGACCTTAAAATAAAAAAGCCGTAAAATTTTGGCTATTTCAGCATAAAATGGGCAAGTTTTAAGAAATTGTAAGTATTTTGCAATTTCAGACACTACAACGCGCTGATTCGCGCGAGAGCGCTTTTGGCGCTGCAGCGCGGAGTAGTGCTTTTCGCGCTGCATTGCTCGGTAGTGCTTTTCACGCGGTAACACGCGGCTAAAATAAGTTAACATTTGATATAATTCAGTCTCACTAGGGTCCAAGGGACCTTAAAATACCAAAACCGAAACGTTTTGGCCATTTCAGCCAAAACTGCGCAGTTTTTAAGGAGTTTTGGTCATTTTGCAATTTCAGGCGCTGCAGCATGCTGAATCGTGATGGAGCGCTTTTCGCGTTACAGCGCGCGGTAGCGTTTTATGCGTGGAGTCGCCCGACTAAAATATGTTCACATTTGATATAATTCTATCCCACTAGGGTTCAAGGGACCTTAAAATACTAAAACTAAAATTTTGGCCATCCAAGTCAAAACTGGGTAGTTCTTAAGAAATTCTAGGCATTTTGTAATTTCAAGCGCTGCAGGGCTTTTCGCCCTGCAGCGCACGGTAGCGCCTTTTGCGCAACAGCGCGCGGCTAAAAGAAGTTCACATTTGATATAATTCTGTCCACTAGGGTCCTAGGGACTTAAAAATACCAAAACCATGAAATTTTAGTCATTTCAGTCAAAACTGGGCAGTTTTTAAGAAATTCAAGGTATTTTGCAATTTCAGGCGCCGCAGCATGCTGAATCAGCGCTGGAGCGCTTTTCACGCTGCAGTACGTGGTAGCACCTTTCGCGCGGCAGCACGCAGTAATGCTTTTCGCGCAGCAACGCGCGGCTAAAAGAAGTTCAAATTTGATATAATTCTGTCCCACTACGGTCCAAGGGATCTTAAAATATCAAAACGGTGAAATTTTAGCCATTTCAGCGAGAACTGGGCAGTTTTTAAGAAATTCAAGGCATTTTGCTATTTTAGGGGCCGCAGCGCGCTGAATCGTGCTGGAGCGCTTTTCGCGCTGCAGTCCGCGGGAGAGCCTTTCGCACGGCAACGCGCAGTAACGCTTTTTGCGCCGCAGCGCACGGCTAAAATAAGTTAACATTTGATATAATTCTGTCGCATTAGGGTCCAAAGGACCTTAAAATACCAAAATCGTGAAATTTTGGCCATTTCAGCCAAAAACTGGGCAGTTTTAAGAAATTCTAGGCATTTTGGAATTACAGGCGCTGCAGCGCGGTAAATCATGCTGGAGCAATTTCGCACGGCGGCGCGCAGTAGCGCTTTTCGCGTTGTGGCGCGCGGTAGCAGTTTTCGCGCTGCGGTGCGCGGTAGCTCTTTTTGTGCTGCTGTGCGCGGCTAAAATAGGTTCACATTTGATATAATTCTATCCCACTATGGTCCTACGGACCTTAAAATATCAAAACCGTGAAGTGTTAGCCATTTGAGCCAAAATTGGGCAGTTTGTAAGAAATTTTAGTCATTTTGCAATTTCAGGCGCTACAAACACCCCGCTGAATCGCGCTGGAGCGCTTTTCGCGCTGCAGAGCTCGGTAGCGCTTTTCGCGCAGTAGCGCGCGGCTAAAATAGGTTCACATTTGATATAATTATGTCCCACTAGGGTCCAAGGAACCTTAAAATACCAAAACTGAGAAGTTTTGGCCATTTTTGCCAAAACTAAGCAGTTTTTAAGAAATTCTTGGCATTTTGCAATTTCAGGCGTTGCAAGCGCGCTGATTCGCGTTAGAGCGCTATTCACACGGTAGCGATTTTCACGCAGTAGCGCTTTTCGCTCGGTAGCCCTTTTCACGCGGTAGCGCTTTTCGCGCGGTGGCATGTGGTAGCGCTTTTCACACGGCAGCGCTTTTCGGGCTGCAATGTGAGGCTAAAATTGTTTCACATTTGATATAATTCAGTCCCGCTAGGGTCTAAGGGACCTTAAAATACAAAAATCATAAACTTTTGGTCATTTAAGCCAAAGTTGGGTAATTTTAAGAAATTATAAGCATTTTAACAGTTTCAGGCGCTGCAGCGCGCTGAATCACAATGGAGCTCACTGAATAACGATGGAGTGCGCTGAATCTAGTTAAAGCGCTTTTCGCACGGCAGCGCGTGATAGCGCTTTTGACATGGCAGTGAGCGACTAAAATAGGTATGCATTTGATATAATTCAGTCCCACTTGGGTCCAAGGGACCTTAAAATACCAAAATCGTGAAATCTTAGCCATTCAAGCCAAAACTGGGCTGTTTTTAAGAAATTCTAGGCATTTTGCAATTTCAGGCGCTGCAGCACGCTGAATCATGCTGGAGCGCTTTTGAGCGGCGGCACGCGAGAGCGCTTTTGGTGCTGTAGGGCAGTGCTTGGTAGCGCTTTTCACGGGGAAGTGCTTGGCAGCGCTTTTCGCGCTGCAGTGCTTGGTAGCGCTTTTTACGCTGGAGCGCTTTTCGCGCGGCAATGCGTGGCAGCGGTTTTCGCGTGGAAGCACGCGGTTGAAATAAATTCACATTTAATATAATTCTATCCCACTAGGGTCCTAGTGAGCTTAAAATACTAAAACCGTGAAGTTTTAGCCATTTTAGCAAAAACTAAGCAGTTTTTAAGAAATTATTGGCATTTTGCAATTCCAGGCCTTGCAGCGCGCTGAATCGCGCTGGAACGCATTTTCACGCGGCAGCCCGTGGTAGCACACGGTAGCACTTTTCATGCTATAGTGCGCGATAGCGCTTTTCGCACGGCAGCTCACGGCTAAAACATATTCACATTTGATATAATTAAGTCCCACTAGGGTCTAAGGGATCTTAAAATACCAAAACCATGAAATCTTGGCCATTCATGCCAAAACTGGGCAGTTTTAAAAAAATTCTAGGCATTTTCCAATTTCAGGCGCTGCAGTGCGCTAAATCGCGCTGGAGCCCTTTTCGACCGGTGGCCCGCGGTAGCGCTTTTCGCGCAACGGCGCGCGATAGCGCTTTTCGCACTACAGGGCGCGGTTAAAATAGGTACACATTTGATATAATTCAGTCCCGCTAGGGTCCAAGGGACCTTAAAATAAAAAAACCTTAAAATTTTGGCTATTTCAGCATAAACTGGGCAGTTATTAAGAAATTTTCGGTATTTTGCAATTTCAGGCACTGCAGCGCGCTAATTCACGCAAGAGCGCTTTTTGCGCTGCAGCGCGGAGTAGTGCTTTTCGCGCTGCAGTGCTCGGTAGTGCTTTTCGCACGGTAATGCGTGGCTAAAATAAGTTAATATTTGATATAATTCAGTCTCACTAGGGTCTAAGGGACCTTAAAATACCATAACCGAAAAGTTTTGGCCATTTCAGCCAAAACTGCGTAGTTTTTAAGGAATTTTGGTCATTTTGCAATTTCAGGCGCTGCAGCATGCTGAATCGCGATGGAGTGCTTTTCGCACTACAGCGCGCGGTAGCATTTTACGTGCGGAGTCGGGCGACTAAAATATGTTCACATTTAATATAATTCTGTCCCACTAGGGTCCAAGGGATCTTAAAATACCACAACTGAAATTTTGGCCATCCAAGTCAAAACTGGGTAGTTCTTAAGAAATTCTAGGCATTTTACAATTTCAAGCGCTACAGCGCTTTTCGCCCTGTAGCACGCGGTAGCGCCTTTTGCGCAGCAGCACGCGACTAAACAAATTTTACATTTAATATAATTCTGTCCGCTAGGGTCCTAGGGACCTTAAAATACCAAAACCGTGAAATTTTAGCCATTTCAGTCAAAACTTGGCAGTTTTAAAGAAATTCAAGGCATTTTGCAATTTTAGGCGTCGCTGCGCGCTGAATCGCGCTGGAGCGCTTTTCACGCTGCAGTCCGCGGGAGCGCCTTTCGCACGGCGGCACGCAGTAATTCTTTTGCGCCGCAGCGCGCGGCTAGAATAAGTTCACATTTGATATAATTCAGTCCCACTAGAGTCCAAGGGACCTTAAAATACCAAAACCATAAAATTTTGGCCATTTCGGCCAAAACTGGGCAGTTTTTAAGAAATTCTACTCATTTTGGAATTACAGCGCTGCAGTGCGGTAAATCATGCTGGAGCGCTTTTCGCGCGGCGACGTGCGGTAGCGCTTTTCGTGTTGTGGCGCGCGATAGCACTTTTCGCGCTGCAGCGCGCGGTAGCTCTTTTCGTGCGGCTGCGCGTGGCTAAAATAGGTTCACATATGATATAATTCTATCCCACTAGGGTCCTACGAACTTAAAATATCAAAACCGTGAAGTTTTAGCCATTTGAGCCAAAATTGGGTAATTTTTAAGAAATTCTAGTCATTTTGCAATTTCAGGCGCTGCAACCGCGCTGAATCGTGCTGGAGCGCTTTTCGTGCTGCAGAGCTCGGTAGCGCTTTTCGCGCTGCAGCACGCGGCTAAAATAGGTTCAGATTTGATATAATTCTGTCCCACTAGGGTCCAAGGGACCTTAAAATACCAAAACTGTGAAGTTTTAGCCATTTCAACCAAAACTGGGAAGTGTTTAACAAATTCTAAGAATTTTGCAATTTGATGCGTTGCAGAGTGCTGAATCGCGCTAGAGCGCTTTTCGTGTAGCAGCGCGCGGGAGCACATTTTGCGTTGCAGTGCGCATCTGCGTTTTTCACGCTGCAGCGCGCGGCTAAAATAGGTTCATGTTTTATATAATCGAGTCCCACTATGGTCCAAGGGACCTTAAAATACAAAAATCATGAAATTTTGACCATTTCAGCCAAAACTGGGTAATTTTTAAGAAATTTTAAGCATTTTACAATTTCAGGTGCTCCAGCGAGCTGGAGCGCTTTTCGCGCAGCTGCGTGCGGCTAAAATAGTTTACATTTAATATAGTTCAGTCCCGCTAGGGTCCTAGGAACCTTAAAATACAAAAATCGTGAAATTCTGGCCATTTCAGCCAAAATTTGGTTTTGCTATTTCAGGTGCCGTAGCACGCTGAATCGCGATGCAGCGCTTTTCTCGCTACAGCGCGCGGTAGCGTTTTACGCGCGGAGTCGTGCGACTAAAATATGTTCACATTTAATATAACTCTGTCCCACTAGGGTCCAAGGGACCTTAAAATACCAAAACTGAAATTTTGGCCATTGAAGTCCAAACTGGGTAGTTCATTAGAAATTCTATACATTTTGCAATTTCAAGCCCTGCAGTGCTTTTCGCACGGCAGTGCGCGGGAACGCTTTTCGCCCTGGAGCGCGCGGTAGCTCTTTTTGCGCAGCAGCGTGCGGCTAAAATAAGTTCACATTTGATATAATTATGTCTACTAGAATCTTAAGGACCTTAAAATACCAAAATCGAGAAATTTTAGCCATTTCAGTCAAGACTGGGCAGTTCTTAAGAAATTCAAGGCATTTTGCAATTTCAGGTGCCGCAGTGCACTGAATCGCGCTGGAGCGCTTTTCACGCTGCAGTACGCGGTTGCACCTTTCGCGTGGCATTTTGCAATTTCAGGCGCTGCAATGCACTGAATCGCGCTGAAGCGCTTTTCGACCGGCAGCGCGCGGTAGCGCTTTTCGCGCTGCAGGGCGCGGTTAAAATAGGTTCACATTTTATATAATTCAGTCCCGCTAAGGTTCAAGGGACCTTAAAATACAAAAACTGTAAAGTTTTGGCTATTTCAGCATAAACTCGGCAATTTTAAAAAAATTCTAGGCATTTTACAATTTCAGGCACTGCAGCGCGGAGTAGTGCTTTTGCACACTGCAGTGCTCGGTAGCGCTTTGCGCGCGCTAACGCGCGGCAAAAATAAGTTAACATTTGATATAATTCATCTCACTATGGTCTAAGGGACCTTAAATACCAAAATCGAAAAGTTTTGGCCATTTCAGCCAAAACTGCGCAGTTTTTAAGGAATTTTGGTCATTTTGCAATTTTAGAGGCGCTGCAGCACGCTTAATCGCGATGGAGCGCTTTTTGCGCTACATCGCGCGGTAGCGTTTTACACGCGGAGTCGCGCGACAAAAATATGTTCACATTTGATATAACTCTGTCCAACTAGGGTCCAAGAGACCTTAAAATACTAAAACTGAAATTTTGACCATCCAAGTCAAAACTGGGTAGTTCTTAAGAAATTCTAGGTATTTTGCAATTTTAAGTGCTGCAGCGCTTTAGGCGCGGTAGCGCTTTTCGCCCTGCAGCGCGCGGTAGCGCCTTTTACGTAGCAGTGCGCGGCCAAAAGAAGTTCACATTTGATATAATTCTGTCCACTATGGTCCTAGGAACCTTAAAATACCAAAATCGTGAAATTTAAGCCATTTCAGTCAAAATTGAGCAGTTTTTAAGAGATTCAAGGACATTTTGCAATTTCAAGCGCCGTAGTGCGCTGAATCGCGCTGGAGCGCTTTTCATGCTACAGTACGCGGTAGCACCTTTCGCGCGGCAGCGCGCAATAATGCTTTACGCGCAGCAGTGCGCGGCTAAAATAAATTCACATTTGATATAATTCAGTCCAACTAGTGTCCAAGGGACCTTAAAATACCAAAATCGTGAAATTTTAGCCATTTCAGCGAGAACTCAGCAATTTTTAAGAAATTCAAGGCATTTTGCTATTTTAGGGGCCGCAGCACGCTGAATCGCGCTGGAGCGCTTTTCGCGCTGTAGTCCATGGGAGTGCCATTCGCGCGACAGCACAGTAATGCTTTTTGCGCCACAGCGCGCTGCTAAAATAAGTTCACATTTGATATAATTCGGTCCCACTAGGGTCCAAGGGACCTTAAAATACCAAAACCGTGAAATTTTGGCCATTTCAGCCAAAACTGAGCAGTTTTTAAGAAATTCTAGGCACTTTGGAATTACAGGCGCTGCAGCGCGGTAAATCATGCTGAAGCGCTTTTCGCGCGGCGGCGCGCGATAGCGCTTTTCGTGCTGCGGCGCGCGGTAGCTCTTTTTGCGCGACTGCGCGCGGCTAAAATAGGTTCACATTTGATATAATTCTATCCCACTAGGGTCCTACGGACCTTAAAATATCAAAACCGTGAAGTTTTAGCCATTTCAGCCAGAATTGGGCAGTTTTTAAGAAATTCTAGTCATTTTGCGATTTCAGGCGCTGCACCGCGCTGAATCGCGCTGGAGCCCTTTTCGCGCTGCAGAGCTCAATAGCGCTTTTCGCGCGGCAGCGTGCGGTAGCGCTTTTCGCGCTGCAGAGCTCGGTAGCGGTTTACGTGCTGTTGCGCGCGGCTAAAATAGGTTCACATTTGATATAATTCTGTCCCAGTAGGGTCCAAGGAACCTTAAAATACCAAAACCGTGAAATTTTAGCCATTCAAGTCAAAACTGGTAGTTTTTAAGAAATTCTAGGCATTTTGTAATTTTAGGCGCTGCAGCGCGCTGAATTGCGATTTAGCGCTTTTCGAGCAGTGCCGCGCGGTAGCACGTTTTGTGCTACCGGGCGCGGCTAAAATAGGTTCACATTTGATATAATTCAGTCTCGTTATGGTCCTAGGGACCTTAAAATACCAAAACTGTGAAGTTTTGGCCATTTCTGTAAAACTTGGCAGTTTTTAAAAAATTTTAGGCATTTTGCAATTTCAGGCGTTGCAGCACGCTGAATCGCGCTAGAGCGCTTTTTGCGCGGTAGTGCTTTCCCCATGGTAGCGCTTTTTGCGCTGTAGTGCTCGGGAATGCTTTTCGGGTGGAAGTGCGCGGTAGCGCTTTTCGCGCTCTAGCGTGCGGCTATAATAGGTTCACATTTGAGATAATTCAGTCCCACTAGGGTCCTACGGACCTTAAAATACCAAAATAGTGAAGTTTTAACAATTTCAGCCAAAACTGGGCAGTTTTTAAGAAATTCTAGTCATATTGCAATTTCAGGCATTGCAGTGCGCTGAATCGCGCAGGAGCGCTTTTCGCGCTGCAGTGCGCGGCTAAAATAGGTTCACATTTGATATAATTCTGTCCCACTATGGTCCTAAGCACCTCAAAATATCAAAATCATGAAGTTTTAGCCATTTCAGCCAAAATTTGGCAGTTTATAAGAAAATCTAGGCATTTTGCAATTTCAGGCACTGCAGCGCGCTGAATCGCGCTGGAGCGCTTTTCGCGCTGCAGTGCTCGGTAGCTGTTTTAGGGCGGCAACGCGTGGTAGCACTTTTTGCACTCTAGTGGGCGGTTCCAATAGGTTCACATTTGATATAATTCAGTCACACTAGAGTCCTACGGACCTTAAGATACCAAAATTGTGTGCTTTTCGCCATTTCAGCCAAAATTGGGTAATTTTTAAGAAATTCTCATTTTGTAATTTCAGGCGCTCAAGCGCGCTAAATCACACTGGAGTGCTTTTTGCATAGTGGCGCGCGGTAGCGCTTTTCGCGCTACCGCGCACTGTTAAAATAGGTTCACATTTGAAATAATTCTGTCCCACTAGGGTCCAAGGGACCTTAAAATACCAAAACTATGAAGTTTTGGCCATTTCAACCAAAACTGGGAAGTTTTTAACAAATTCTCAGCATTTTGCAGTTTAATGCGCTGCATAGCGCTGAATCGCGCTAGAGCGCTTTTCGCATAGCAGCGCTCGGGAGCTCTTTTTGCGCTGCAAGGCGCATCAGCATTTTTCACGCGGCAGCACGTGGGAGCGCTTTTCACGTGGCAGCGCGCGGCTAAAATAAGTTCATATTTTGTATAATCCTGTCCTACTATGGTCCAAGGGACTTTAAAATACAAAAATCGTGAAATTTTGGCAATTTTAGCCAAAACTGGGTATCTTTTAAGAAATTTTAAGCATTTTGCAATTTCAGGCGTTCCAACGCGCTGGCTAAAATAGGTTCACATTTAATATAGTTAAGTCCCGCTAGGGTCATAGGGACCTTAAAATACAAAAATCCTGAAATTCTGGCCATTTAAGCTAAAACTTGGTAATTTTTAAGAAATTAGAAGCATTTTGCTATTTCAGGTGCCGCAGCACGCTGAATCGCGATAGAGCGTTTTTCGCGCTACAGCGCGTGATAGCGTTTTACGCGCAGAGTCGGGCGACTAAAATATGTTCACATTTGATATAATTCTTTCCCACTATGGTCAAGGGACCTTAAAATACTAAAACTGAAATTTTGGCCATTCAAGTCAAAACTGGTAGTCCGGCTATAGTCCAAGGGAGCTTAAAATACATTTGATATAATTCAGTCCGACTATAGTCCAAGGGAGCTTAAAATACAAAAACTGTAAAATTTTGGCTATTTTAGCATAAACTGGGCAGTTTTTAAGAAATTCTAGGCATTTTGCAATTTCAGGAGCTGCAGCTCGCTGAATCGTGCTGGAGCGCTTTTCGCTCGGCAGCGCGCGGTAACGCTTTTCGCGTGACGGCGCGCGGCTAAAATAGGTACACATTTGATATAGTTCAGTCCCACTGGGTCCAAGGGACCTTAGAATACCAAAACCATGAAATTGTAGCCATTCAAGCCAAAACTGGGCAGTTTTTAAGAAATTCTAAGCCTTTTGCAATTTCAGGCGCTGCAGCACGCTGAATTGAGCTGGAGTGCTTTTCGAGCAATGGCGCGCAGTAATGCTTTTCGCGCTGCAGGGCGCGGCTAAAATAGGTTGACATTTGATATAATTCAGTCCCATTAAGGTCCTAGGGACCTTAAAATACCAAAACAGTGAAGTTTTGGCCATTTCTGGAGAAACTTGGTAGTTTTTAAGAAATTTTAAGCATTTTGCAAGTTTAGGCGTTGCAGCGCGCTGAATCGCGCTGAAGCGCTTTTCGCTCGGGATCGCTTTTCGCGCTGCAGTGCTCGATAGTGCTTTTCGGGCGGCAGCGCGTGGTAACACTTTTCGCGCTCTAGCGCAGCTACAATAGGTTCACATTTGATATAATTCAGTCCCACTAGGGTTCTACGGCCTTAAAATACGAAGACCATGAAGTTTTGGCCATTTCTGTGAAAACTTGGCAGTTTTTAAAAAATTCTAGGTATTTTACAATTTCATGAAGTGCGGCCGTAGCCCATGCATATATATATATATATATATATATGTATATATATATGTATATATATATATATATATATATATATATATATATCAAATCAAACACAGTACAAAAACTCAATCGGGATCAAACTCCACGGTATCATCAACCAGGAGGTCCAAAAGCCTCCTAGGGAGCACAACGCTCGTATGAAAAGTGAAAGCACCCTGTTAGGACAAAAAAGCACAAAAGTCAGCTACCCGATTCGCACTATGCGATTGGTAAGAAAAGATAACACGTGGGATCTCAAGCAAGAAGGAGAGGGGGTCCGGATGTCTGTCAGCACCTTGGGATCGCATGGTCTTCTCCTAGAGTTGCCGGAGTCTCTGAACAGTGCCTAAGCAATCACCCTCAATAATGAGCCCCTCAGAGTCGGTCCCAATGGTCAACAAAGCCTGCCGGAGAATAGTCACTGCCTGGACCTCAGCTTAGAGTGGGGATCTGGCCTGAACAACATCACTAGCAGCCGACAAAAATTGTCCCTCTGCATTCTGAGCAACAGCTGCTCCAAAAGCTTTGGGCTCACCAAAGAAGTACGATGCGTTAATGTTGGCCTTCAGCCAACGGGGCGGGGGGGCACCATCTCGAGGAGGTGGAGGGGCCCTGGTGGGCCGCGGAACCTCGGAAGTCGCTCCCGTCGTGAAGATCGGCACTGACCAAGGCTGGCATAATCACGCTAGCACTGCCCACAGGTGTGGGAAACTGACGGCCATGGGAGAACTCCATCCTGCTCTGCCAGGATTGGTACAGAGTGTAGGCAACCAGCTGGCAGCTGAATGGGCAGCTGCAAGACACAGTAAAAGATGAAAAAAGCACTGTGAACTGATCCCAAGAAGCCAAGGTAGCAGGAAGCAGGCCCCAAGTGACGAAGGTCTCCATAATCGCTGAAGTATAACTGCAGTGGAGTACAAAGTGCTCCCTATCCTCATGAGCCTCGCAGCCCCAGACATAGGTAGAAGACTGAGCAAGTCCACGCCTAGCGAGCCAGCACCGAGTCGGGATGGCGTCCCTGAAGAGTCTCCATTGAAAAGAGGCCTCGCAGGGCTCCAAAGCCATATCCAACAAAGCTGCAAATTGCCAAGGCTGTCCCACCTGCTCTAGTCTGTACAACTGGCTGGTACTGCTCTAAGAGAAATCTGCAATCTGCTACTGGCGAGCCCCTCCTCAACAATAGTATGGTGCTGTACCACGGTCCAGCCATAACCGAGTATCCTCCAGAATGCCGAATCTGCACGTCTGACTGTGAAATCCTCACCACGGCGGCGGTAGTGGGCTTCCATGGTTCTCACCCAGAGAAGGTCCTTCCTACAGACTAACTGAAGGTGTGGCATGCCACAAGAACAGTCCTCCAAATCCACAGGTCCTGGTTTTTACAATTTCAGGCGCTGCAAGCGCACTGAATCGCGCTGGAGCATTTTTTGCGCGGCAGTGCTTTTCACGCTGCAGAGCGGGGTAGCGCTTTTCGCACAGCAGCGCGCGGCTAAAATAGGTTCACATTTGATATAATTCTGTGCCACTAAGGTCCTAGGGACCTTAAAATTCCAAAAATAAGAAATTTTGGCCATTTAGCCAAAACTGGGCAGTTTTAAAAAATTCTAGGCATTTTGTAATTTCAGGCGCTGTAGTGCGCTGAATCGCGCTGGAACACTTTTCACGCTGCAAGCGCGGGGTTGCGCTTTTTGCACGGTGGCGCGCGGCTAAAATCGATACACATTTGATATAATTCAGTCCCACGAGGGTCCAAGGGACCTTAATATACCAAAACCATGAAATTTTGGCCATTTCAGCCAAAATTGGGAAGCTTTTAAGAAATTCTAAGCATTTTGCAATTTCATTCATTGCAAGCACGCTGAATCGTGCTGGTGCGGTTTTCGCAAGGTAGCGCTTTTCGCGCTGCAGTGCGCGGGAGCGCTTTTTGGGCGGTACTGCGCGACTAAAATAAGTTCACATTTGATATAATTGAGTCCCACTAGGGTCCAAGGGACCATAAAATACCAAAACCTTGATGTTTTGGCTATTTAGCCAAAACTGGGCAGTTTTCAAGAAATTCTAGGCATTTTGAAATTTCAGGCGCTGCAGCGCGCTAAATCGCGCTGGAGCGCTTTTCGCGCGGTAGCGCTTTTCATGCTGGACTTCTCGGTAGCACTTTTCGCGCGGCAGCGCGCAGTTTCACTTTTTGCGCTCCAGCACGTAGCTAAAATAGCTGCACATTTGATATAATTCTGTACCACTAGGGTTCTAGGGACCTTAAAATACCCAAACCGTGAAATTTTGACCATTTCAGTCAAAACTGGGAAGGTTTTAAGAAATTCTAGGCATTTTGTAATTTTAGGCGCTGCAGCGCACTGAATCGCAGCTAGAGCACTTTCGTGCGGTAGCGCTTTTCGCGCTGCAGAGCGCGGTAGCGCTTTTTGCACAGCACCGCACGGCTTAAATAGGTTCACATTTGATATAATTCTGTGCCACTAGGGTCCTAGGGACATTAAAATTCCAAAACTGTGAAATTTTGGCCATTTCAGCCAAAACTGGGCAGTATTTAAAAAATTATGGGCATTTTGCAATTTTAGGCGCTGCAACGCGCTGAATCGCCTGGAGCACTTTTCTCCCGGCAGCGCTTTTCGTGCTGTAGTGCGCGCGCTTTTTGCGCGGTACCCGCGCGTGTAAAATAAGTTCACATTTGATATAATTGAGTCCCACTAGGGTCCAAGGGACCTTAAAATACCAAAATCGTGAATTTTTGACATTTCAGCCAAAACTAGACAGTTTTTAAGAAATTCTATGCATTATGCAATTTCAGGCGCTGCAGCGCGCTAAATAGCGCTGGAGCGCTTTTCGCAGTGTAGCATTTTTCGCGCGGCAGTGCGCGGTAGCACTTTTCGCACCGCTAAAATAGCTTCACATTTCATATAATTCAATCCCACAAGGGTCCAAGAGACCATAAAATACAAAAACCGTGAAGTTTTGGTCATTTCAGCAAAAATTAAGCAATTTTTAAGAAATTCTTAACATTTAGTAATTTCAGGCACTGAAACGCGTTGAATCGTGCTGGAGAGCTTTTCGCGCGGCAGCACGCTATAGCCCAATTCGCGTTACAGCGCGCGGGAGCGCTTTTCGCGCGGTAGCGCGCGGCTAAAATAGGTTCACATTTGATATAATTGAGTCCCACTAGGGTCCTAAGAACCTTAAAATACCAAAACTGTGAAGTTTTAGCCATTTCAGCCAGAATTGATCAGTTTTTTAAGAAATTCTAGACATTTTGTAGTTTTATACGCGGCAGCGCGCGGTAGCACTGTTCGCGCAGCAGCGCGAGGGAGCGCTTTTCGCGCGGCAGCACGCAGCTAAAATAGGTTCACATTTGATATAATTCAGTCCCATTTGGGTCCAAGGGACCTTAAAATACCAAAACCGTGAAATTTTGGCCATTCAAGCCAACACTGGTAGTTTTAAGAAATTCTAGGCATTTTGTAATTTCAGGCGCTGCAGCGCTTTTCACGCGGCAGTGCGTTGGAGCACTTTTCGAGCAGCAGCATGTGGGGCGCTTTTCGCGCGGCTAAAATAAGTTTACATTTGATATTATTATATCCCACTAGGGTCCTAGGGACCTTAAATAACCAAAACCCTAAAGTTTTCGCTATTTCAGCCAAAACTAAGCAGTTTTTAAGAAATTATTGGCATTTTGTAATTCAAGCGCTGCAGCGCGTTGAATCACGCCGGAGCGCTTTTCACGCAACAGCGCGCGATAGCACTTTTCATGCTAGCAAGCGCGCGATAACACTTTTCGCGCGGCAGCTCACGGTTTAAACATGTACACATTTGATATAATTCAGTCCCATTAGGGTCTAAGCGACCTTACAATACAAAAATTGTGAAATTTTGGCTATTTCAACCAAAACTGGGCAGTTTTTAAGAAATTCTAGGCATTTTGTAATTTCAGGCGCTGGAGTGCTTTTCGAGCGGCAGCACGTGGGAGCACTTTCCGCGCGGTAGCGCTTTTTGCGCGGTGGCGCGCGGCTAAAATTGGTTCACATTTGTTATAATTCAGTTCCACTAGGGTCCAAGGGACCTTAAAATACCAAAACCATGAAGTTCTGGCTATTTCAGCAAAAATCGGGCAGTTTTTAAGAAATTCTAGGTATTTTCCAATTTCATGCGCTGCAGCGTGCTGAATCGCGCTAGAGCGCTTTTCTCTCGGTAGCACACGGTATGGCTTTTCACGCGGTAGCACGCGATAGTGCTTTTGGCGCGACATCACGCGGCTAAAATAGGTTCACATTTGATATAATTTAGTCCCACTAGGGTCCAAGGGACCTTAAAATACCAAAACCGTGAAGTTTTGGTCATTTCTGCCAAAACTGAGTACTTTTTAAGAAATTCTTAACATTTTGCAATTTCAGGCGATGCAGCGCACTGAAACGCGCTAGAGCGCTTTTCACGCGGTAGCACTTTTCACGCTTCACCGCGTGGGAGCGCTTTTTGCATGGCAGCGCGCGGCTAAAATAGGTTCACATTTGATATAATTGTGTCCCACTAGGGTCCTAGGAACCTCAAAATACCAAAATTGGGAAGTTTTGGCTATTTCAGCCAAAACTGGTCAGTATTTTAAAAACTCTATGCATTTTGCAATTTGATGCGCTGCAGCGCACTGAATCGCGCTGGAGCGCTTTTCGTGTGGTAGTGCTGTTCGCGCTGCAGGGCGCGGGAGCGCTTTTTGCGTGGCTGCGCGCGGCTAAAATAGGTTCACATTTAATATAATTCAGTCCCGCTAGGGTCTCAGGGATCTTAAAATCCCAAAACTGTGAAGTTTTTGCCAATTCAGTAAAAATTAGGCAGTTTTTAAGAAATTTTAGGCATTTTGCAATTTCAGGGGCTGCAGCGCACTGAATCGCGTTGGAGCGCTTTTCGCGCTGCAGGGCGTGGTAACCCTTTTCGCGTGGTAACCCTTTTCACGTGGCAGCACGGGGTTAAAATGGGTTCACATTTGATATAATTCTGTCCCACTATGGTCCTAGGGACCTTAAAATACCAAAACTGTGAAATTTTGGCCATTCTTCTGCCAAAACTGGGCAGCTTTTAAGAAATTCTAGGCATTTTGTAATTTCAGGCGTTGCAACGCGCTGAATTGCGCTAGAGAACTTTTAGCCCGGCAACGCACGGTAGCGCTTTTTGCAACGGCAGCGCGCGGTAGCGCTTTTCCCGCTGCAGAGCGGGGTTACGCTTTTCGCGCAGCAGCGCGCGGCTAAAATAGGTTTACATTTGATATAATTCTGTCCCACTAGGGTCCTAGGGACCTTAAAATACCAAAACCGTGAAATTTTGGCCATTTCAATCAAAACTGGGCAATTTTTAAGAAATTCTAGGCATTTTGCAATTTCATGCGCTGCAGCGCGCTGAATCGCGCTGGAGCGCTTTTCGAGCGTTAGCGTGTGGGAGCGCTTTTCAAGTGGCAGAGCGCGGTAGCACTTTTTGTGCAGCGGCGCGCGGCTAAAATTAGTTCACATTTGTTATAATTCAGTCCCACTAGGGTCTATGGGACCTCAAAATCCAAAAAACCATGAAATTTTTGCCATTTAAAACCCAAAACTGGGCAGTTTTTAAGAAATTCTAGGCATTTTGCAATTTCAGGCACTGCAACGCGATGAATCGTGCTGGAGCGCATTTTCAAGTGGCAGCGCTTTTCGCGCGGCGGCAGGCGGGAGCGCTTTTTGTGCTGCAGGGCACGGCTAAAATAGGTTCACATTTGATATAATTCAGTCACACTAGGGTCCTGCGGACCTAAAAATACCAAAGTCGTGATGTTTTGGCCATTTCAGTCAAAAAGCGCTTTTCTCGCGGTAGTCGCGTAGAAGTGCTTTTCGAGCGGTGGCGCGCAGTAGCGCTTTTGACGCAGCGGCGCGCGGTAGCGCTTTTTGCGCTGCAGGGCACGGCTAAAATAGGTACATTTTTGATATAATTCAGTCTCGCTAGGGTCCAAGGGACTTTAAAATACAAAAACTGTGAAATTTTGGTCATTTCAGCAAAAAACTGGGCAGCTTTTAAGAAATTTTAGGCATTTTGCAATTTCAGGTGCTGCAGCGCGCTGAATCGCGCTGGAGCGCTTTTCGCACGGCAGCGCGCGGTAACACTTTTAGCGCGTCGGCGCGCGGCTATAATAGGTACACATTTGATATAATTCAGTCCCACTAGGGTCCAAGGGACCTTAAAATTCCAAAACTGTGAAATTTTAGCCATTCAAGCCAAAACTGGGCAGTTTTTAAGAAATTATAGGAATTTTACAATTTCAGGTGCTGCAGCGCACTGAATCGCCCTGGAGCGCTTTTTGAGCGGCAGCGCTTTTTGCGCTGCAGGGCGCGACTAAAATAGGTTCACATTTGATATAATTCTGTCCCGTTAGGGTCCTAGGGACCTTAAAATACCAAATTCGTGAAGTTTTGGCCATTTTAGGAAAAACTGGGCAGTTTTCAAGATATTCTAGGCATTTTGCAATATCAGGCGCTGCAGCGTGCTGGAGCGCTTTTCGGGCTGCAGCGTGCGGTAGCGCTTTTCGTGCTCTAACGCGCGGCTACAATAGGTTCACATTGATATAATTCAGTCCCACTAGGGTCCTACAGACCTTAAAATACAAAAATCGTGAAGTTTTAGCTATTTCAGCCAAAACTGAGTAGTTATTAAGAAATTCTAGTCATTTTGCAATTTCAGGCATTGTAGCGCACTGAACAGCACTGGAGCGCTTTTCGCGCAGCAGCACGTGGCTAAAATAAGTTCACATTTGATAAAATTCTGTTATACTAGGGTCCTAGGCTGTGGCGACCGCCCCTTCTAATCATAAGGCTTAAGGAGTGGTCGTCGCTAAGCACATCTCATACTTAACATTAGATTGGAATTTAAGACTCCAATCCAATCTTAAGAAAAAGAGGTGCTTTTCTAAATAAGGTAAAAATTAACAATCACTTAATGAGTATCAGAATGCGGAAGAAAGGTATCAACTGAAGTAATCATCCATATTATAAAATAATGACATCCAGCTCAGAATATATACAATTGCAGGAAAGTAAAGCACAATTTTATCCTGTATTATTATAAACATTTAAAGTTTAAAGAACTGAAAATGAAAAGAGTCTCTCATCCTCATAATATAAAAGTAAAGCAAGCTAATAAGTAGACTAAGGTCCCTCAGTAGTCTGGACCTCCTCCTGGATCTAGTTTCTCTATAGGGCTCAATCTCCTCAAAAAGCTTAGAATCTACCATTATCAGTTTCATAATGGTAGGGCCCCAGCCAACAAAAAAAATCTTGTTAGACAAAATGTCTAAGTACATTTTAAGGTAATGAATTTTAATATATTTTAATGATATCACAACTGAAATTAAGAATAGCATAGCAGTAAAGCGACAAGAAAGGAAGAACAAATTATGAGGTAGAAACATACCTCAACTCAGGCTGCAATATAAGCTAAGTAAAGTATAACTGAAATCTACTAAGTACAATGAAAAGTCTTAAGGATTATGATCAAACTAACATGCCAGTTATAAAATAAGTAAAAGTACTATACTGAAAATATAAGGACTAGCATCCTAACATGCTTTCAAGTACGTAAAACAACTGACATACAGAAAGTTCTGAAATGTAAAGGAACTACAGAAAATAAAAAATATGAAAGAAAAATATGCTGAAACGGTAAAGTAAAGTAAATCTGAAGTATAAAGAAAACATGTAAAGTAACTGCAAAGAGACTGAAAAGTAAATATAAGTAATGTAAATTAAAGTACAGTACGTGTGAGATATTCTTACTTAGTCTGCCAAAACGTAAAGTCCATCTGATAATCTAGGAGAAATATCCCAGATTAAAGTAATAGTCCACCAAAGAGGCATCTAGGAGAAACATCCCAGATCCTAAAGTAAAATCCACAAAGTATCTAAAGAGCATATACGAGAAACATCCCAATGCCAAAGTAAAGTACAATAGGGGAAATTCCCTAGGTAAAAGTTGTCCTAAAGTAAAGTCATACTAAGTGGCAGGCTAAGTAAAACATAAATAATAAGTATAATGTTGTTTATTATTGTTTCTTTTAAAAATTATGCATATGATATGTGAATGAAATTCAAAGTATATTATAAAGTATGTATCAGGTATTTAAGTATGTCCAAAGGTGTAAAAAGGCTCAAATGACAAAGAAAGCATGGCAATTCAAATTCAAGGAACTAATAGCACTACATATATTTTGTGATATCACCTGTTTTCTAATTTAAATGTTCTATCTATTTTAAGTTATATAAGAGTCAGAATCCTCAATTCCTACACTGTCTGTAACTTAGAATCACGAACCTACAAGTTAAACATAATTAGGATTAGCTACATCCTAATTATAAGTGAATCAAATGTGCCCTATAA
This sequence comes from Gastrodia elata, assembly GCA_016760335.1. Lineage (NCBI taxonomy): Eukaryota > Viridiplantae > Streptophyta > Magnoliopsida > Asparagales > Orchidaceae > Gastrodia > Gastrodia elata. Next base: position 46,698 of record JACERR010000201.1, read on the forward strand.
GGTTAAATAAGTAAATCAATCCTCCTAATTTGTTATTTTATAAATTCCAAACTAAATCTTGATTAGCCAAATCAAGATTGAAAGGATTAAGAATTAAACTTCAAAGAATGAAGTTTTATTCTTAATCACAAGGCTATCCTAAAGGACTAAGGTTTAACCCCATCTCACTGATTAAATGTTAAGGCAAATCCTATTAAATTAAGTCAAGTTTAATAGCATAGATTTCTAATTCTAATTCTAATGTTAAAAGCTCAAATAATGAATTAATAAACTATGAAAAATCTAATAAATTAGTAAAATCAAGGTTTCACCTTAATGAGTAACCCATTTTACTCATTAGATGAATTCTAACCTAAGATATATTCATAATCTTAGGAATTTAAAGCTCTTAAGTACTAAGGAGTATCACTCAGACAGACATCCTAACTAAGTTTATAAGACCTAAAGGATGATTTAAGAAGTTCAAAGGAAAAATGAAAAATACTTAGGTTTTTACTTAAGACTTAACTTAGGTTTTTTTTTTGCCAAATTTCTAATTTGAGACTTAGAATTATCTAAATCAAGGCCTAAATTATTTTAATTACTATATATTATGATTTAGAAGTGAAATCAGGTCTTAAATTCATTAAACCCTAATTTTGGGCAAAAAGACCATTTTGCCCCTTACTTAAAGGTCTAAATCTCATCTTTGTGAATTAGCACTTATTCCTGGATTTTAATAATGTGGAATGATTACTTATTGTCTAATACAAGTTTAGATAGTAAGTTCATTAAATTTGGTTAAGTATTAAGCCTTATAAGGTCAATTTAAGGAATTTGTCCTATAAGGGTACATTAGTAAATTTACTCTAATGACATATAATTTTTATGTTAGTTTACTGTAGGGTATACCATAAGGTTTCTATAGAACCTTAAAATATTAAATTCTGATGTGTATTGGCTAATTTATAGCCAATACAAGTTCTAGGGTTTAAAGAGTAATTAAGGATTTTTAATTATGGGTCAAAAATCTTAACTTTGTTATTTAGTGTCCAAATTAAATAAAATTAGTAGCTATGAATCACAATTGATCCACTAATTTTATTGACTGGTAGTGAGTTCAATTTGGATCTTAATTAGCTTAGTTATGGCCTAATTAGGGTTTAGGGTGATTAGTGAGTGATTAGTGAAATTAATCACCCAATCACTAATCCAACCCTACAGTTTAGGTTTTAATAGGTTCTAGGAGCTATCTGAAATTAGAATTATTCAATTTGGATTTTTAGATTTGCTAATATTCACTAATCATGTTTTAGGGTAATTAGGGGTGATTAACAATTTCAAGCGCCTTAATGCGGCAGCGCGCGACTAAAATAGATTCATATTTGATATAATTCTGTCCCATGGGGGTCCTACGCACCTTAAAATACTAAAACCATGAAATTCTATCCATTTCACTTAAAATTGGGCAGTTTTTAAGAAATTTTAGGCATTTTGCAATTTCAGGCGTTGCAGCGCGCTAAATCGCGTTATAGCGCTTTTCGCGCAGCAGCGCGCAGTAGCGCTCGGCGCGCTGCAGAGCGCGGTAGCACTTTTCGTGCAATAGTGCGCAGCTAAAATATGTTCACATTTGATATAATTCTGTCTCACTATGGTCTTAGGGACCTTAAAATTCCAAAACGGTGAAATTTTGGCCATTTCAGCCAAAACTGGGCAGTTTTTAAGAAATTCTAAGCATCTTGCAATTTCAGGTGCTGCAGCGTGCTAAATTGCGCTGGAGCACTTTTCGCGCTGAAGTGCTCGGTAGCAATTTTCGGGCGGCAGCGCTTTTCGCGCTCTAGTGCGCGGTTACAATAGGTTAACATTTGATATAATTCAATCCCACTAGGGTCCTACAGACCTTAAAATACCAAAACATGAAGTTTTAGCCATTTTAGCCAAAACTGAGCAGTTTTTAAGAAATTCTAGTTATTTTGCAATTTCAAGCGATGCAGCGCGCTGAATCACGCTGGAGCGCTTTTCACGCGGCAGTGCGCGGTTAAAATATGTTCATATTTTATATAATTTAGTCCCACTATGGTCCAAGGGACCTTGAAATATAAAAATCGTAAAATTTTGGCAATTTCAGCCAAAACTGGGTAGTTTTTAAGAAATTCTAGGCATTTTGCAATTTCAGGCGCTCCAGTGCCCTCGAGCGCTTTTCGCGCGGTAACGCGCTGTAGCGCTTTTTGCGCAGCAGTGCGCGGCTAAATAGGTTCACATTGAATATAATTCAGTCCCGCTAGGGTCCTAGGGACCTTAAAATACAAAAGTGTGAAATTCTGGCTATATTAGCCAAAACTTGGTAGTTTTTAAGAAATTGTAGGCATTTTGCAATTTCAGACGCTCCAACGCGCTGAATCGCGATAGAGCACTTTTCGCGCTACCGTGCACCGTAGCATTTTACGCGTGGCGGCGCGCGGCTAAAATAGGTTCACATTTGATATTATTCTGTCCCACTAGGGTCCAAGGGACCTTAAAATATCAAAAATCGTGAAATTTTGGCCATTCAAGTCAAAACTAAGTAGTTCTTAAGAAATTCTATGCATTTTGCACTTTCATGCGCTACAGTGCTTTTCGCGCGGCAGCGCGCGGTAGTGCTTTTCACCTTGCAGCACGCGGTAGCGCTTTTTGCGCAGCAGCGCGCAGCTAAAATAGCTTCACATTTGATATAATTCTCTCCACTAGGGTCCAAGAGACCTTAAAATACCAAAACCGAGAAATTTTAGCCATTTCAGCCATAACTGAGCAGTTTTTCAGAAGTTCAAGGCATTTTGTAATTTCAGGCACCGCAGCGCGCTGAATCGCACTGGAGCGCTTTTCGTGCTACACTACGCGCGTGCACTTTTCGCGCGGCAGCGCGCAGTAATGTTTTTCGCGCAGTAGCGCGCGGCTAAATTAAGTTCACATTTGATATAATTAAGTCCCACTAGGGTCCAAGGGATCTTAAAATACCAAAACCATGAAATTTTGGCCATTTCAGCAAAAACTGGGCAGTTCTTAAGAAATTCTAAGCATTTTACAATTTCAAGCGCCGTAGCAGTTTTCGTGCGGCAACGCGTGGTACCCGCTTTTCGCCCTGCAGCGCGCGGTAGCGCGCAGTAGCGCTTTTTGCGCAGCAGCGCGCGGCTAAAATAAGTTCACATTTGATATAATTCGGTCCACTAGGGTCCTAGGACCTTAAAATACCAAAACCATGAAATTTTAGCCATTTCACAGCCCAAAACTGGGCAGTTTTTAAGAAATTCAAGGCATTTTGGCAATTCAGGCGCCGCAGCGCACCGAATCGCGCTGGAGCGCTTTTCGCGCTGCAATACACGGCAGCGCCTTTCGCGCGACAGCGCATAGTAACGCTTTTCGTGTAGGCAGCGTGTGGCTAAAATAAGTTCTCATTTGATATAATTATGTCCCACTAGGGTCCTACGGACCTTAAAATACCAAAACCGTGAAGTTTTAGTCATTTCAGCCAGAACTGGGCAGTTTGTAAGAAGTTCTAGTCATTTTACAATTTTAGGCGCTGTAGCGCTCTAAATCGCGCTGGAGCGCTGTTCGTGCGGCAGCTCGCGGGAGCGCTTTTTGCGCAGCAGAGCGCGGTAGCGCTTTTCGCGTAGCGGCGCGCAGCTAAAATAGGTTCACATTTGATACAATTCTGTACCACTAGGGTCCTAGGGACCTTAAAATTCCAGAACTGTGAAATTTTGGCCATTTTAGCCAAAACTGGGCAGTTTTTAAGAAATTTCAGGCATTTTGTAATTTCAGCCGCTACAGCGCGCTGAATCACGCTGGAGTACTTTTCGAGCAACAGCGAGTGAGAGCGCTTTTCACGCTGTGGCGCCCGGTAGCGGCTTTTCACGCGGTGGCACATGGCTAAAATAGGTTCACATTCGATATAATTCAGTCCCACTAGGGTCCATGGGACCTTAAAATACTAAAACCGTGAAATTTTGGTCATTCAAGCCAAAACTGGGTAGTTTTTAAGAAATTCTAAGCATTATGCAACTTCTGGCGCTGCAGCGCGCTGAATCACGCTGGAGCACTTTTCGTGCAGTAGCAATTTTTGCATGGCAGCGCGCGGTAGCGCTTTTCGCGCGGCAGCACGCCGCTAAAATAAGTTCACATTTGATATAATTCAGTCCCATGATGGTCCAAGGGACATTAAAACATCAAAACCGTGAAGTTTTGGCTGAATAGCGCTGGAGCATTTTTCGCGCGGTACCCGCTTTTCGTGCTGTGGCACGCAATAGCTCTTTTCACGCGACAGCTCGCGGCTAAAACAAGTTCAAATTTGATATAATTCAGTCCCATTAGGGTCCTAGGGACCTTAAAATACAAAAACCGTGAAATTTTGTCCATTTCAGTCAAAACTGGCAGTTTTTAAGAAATTTTAGGCATTTTGCAATTTCAGGCGCTGCAACGTGCTGAATCTCGTTGGAGCTCTTTTCGAGCGGCAGCGCACAGGAGCACTTTTCGCGCTGTAGCGCTCGGTATTGCTTTTAGCGCTGTAGCGCTCGGTAGCGCTTTTCGCACGGTAACGCGAGGCTAAAATAAGTTCACATTTGATATAACTCAATCCCACTAGGGTTGTAGGAACCTTAAAATATAAAAACCGTGAAGTTTTAGCCATTTTAGTAAAAACTGGGAGTTTTTAATAATTCTATGCATTTTGCAATTTTCGGAGATGCAGTGCGCTGAATCGCGCAGGAGCGCTTTTCGCGGAAGGGCGCTTTTCGCGTAGGAGCAGTTTTCACGGAGCAGCGCTTTACGCGCTGCAAAGCGCAGTAGCGCTTTTCGCGCAGCAGCGCGCGGTAGCGCTTTTCGCCCAGCATCGCATGGTAGCGCTGTTCGTGCTGCAATGCGTGGTAGTGCTATTTGCGCTACAGAGCGCGGTAGCACTTTTCGTGCAGCTGCGCGCTGCTAAAATAGGTTCACATTTGATATAATTCTGTCCCACAAGGGTCCTAGGGACCTTAAAATTCCAAAACTGTGAAATTTTGGCCATTGCAATTAATACTGGGCAGCTTTTAAGAAATTCTATGAATTTTACGATTTTAGGCGCTGCAAGCGCGCTGAATCGCGCTGGAGCGCCTTTCGCGCGGTAATGCGCAGTAGCGCTTTTCGCGCTGTAGTGCTCGGGAGCGCTTTTCGCGTGGTAGCACGGGGTATCGCTTTTCGCTCTCCACAGCGAGGCTAAAATATGTCCACATTTGATATAATTCTGTCCCACTAGGGTCGTAGGGACCTTAAAATACCAAAACCGTGAAGTTTTGGCCATTTCAGTCAAGAGTGGGAAGTTTTTAAGAAATTCTAGGCAGTTTGCAATTTCAGGCGCTCATTGCGCTGAATCGCGCTGGAGCGCTTTTCGCACGGTAACTTGCGGTAGCGCTTTTTGCGCGGCAATACTCGGTAGCGCTTTTTGCGCGGCAGCTCGCGGCTAAAACAGGTTCACATTTGATATAATTCAGTCACACTAGGCTCCAAGGGACCTTAAAATATAAAAACTGTAAAATTTTGGCCATTTCAGCCAAAATTGGGTAATTTTTAATAAATTCTTAACATTTTGCAATTTCAAGCGCTGCAGCGCGCTGAATCGCGTTGGAGCGCTTTTCGTACGGTAATGCGCGGGAGCGCTCTTCACGCTGTAGAGCGCGATAACGCTTTTCGCGCAGTATCGCGCATCTAAATCAGGTTCATTTTGGATACATTTCTGTCGCACTAGGGTCCTAGGGACCTTAAAATACCAAAATCGGGAAGTTTTGGCCATTTCTGTAAAACTTGGCAGTTTTTAGAAATTCTAGGCATTTTGTAATTTCAGGCGCTGCAGCGCGCTGAATCGCGCTGGAACGCTTTTCGCGCGGTGGTGCTTTTCACGCGGCAGTGTGCGGTAGCGCTTTTCGCGCTCTAGCGCGTGGCTACAATAGGTTCACATTTGATATAATTCAGTCCCACTAGGGTCCTGCAGACCTTAAAATACCAATACTGTGAAGTTTTAGCGATTTCAGCCAAAACTGGGCAGTTTTTAAGAAATTCTAGTCATTTTGCAATTTCAGGCGCTGCAGCGCACTGAATCGCACTAGAGCGCTTTTTGCGCGGTAGCGCTTTTCGCACTACAGCGCGTGACAGCACTTTTCCCGCGGCAGCGCGCGGCTAGAATATGTTCACATTTGATATAATTCTGTCCTACTAGGGTCCTATGCATCTTAAAATACCAAAACTGTGAAGTTTTAGCCATTTCAGTAAAAATTGGCAGTTTTAAAAAATTCTAGGCATTTTACAATTTCAGGCGGTGTAGTGCGCTGAATTCTACTGGAGCGCTTTTCGCTCGGTAACGCTTTTCGTGCTGCAGAGCACTATAGCGCTTTTCGCGCAGCAGTGCGTGGCTAAAATAGGTTCAAATTTGATATAATTCTGTCCCACTGGGGTCCTAGGGACCTTAAAATATAAAAACCATTAAATTTTGGCCATTTCAGCCAAAATTGGGTAGTTTTTAATAAATTCTTAACATTTTGCAATTTCAAGCGCTGCAGTGCGCTGAATCGCATTGGAGCGCTTTTCGTATGGCAGTGTGCGAGAGTGCTTTTCACGCTGCAGAGCGCGATAACGCTTTTCGCGGAGTATCGCGCATCTAAATCAGGTTCACTTTTGATATAATTCTGTCGCACTAGAGTCCTAAGGACCTTAAAATACCAAAAACCGGGAAGTTTTGGCCATTTCTGTAAAACTTGGCAGTTTTTAAGAAATTCTAGGCATTTTGTAATTTCAGGCGCTGCAGCGCGCTGAATCGCGCTGGAACGCTTTTCGCGCGGTGGCGCTTTTCACGCGGCAGTGTGCGGTAGCGCTTTTCGTGCTCTAACGCGTGGCTACAATAGGTTCACATTTGATATAATTCAGTCCCACTAGGGTCCTACGGACCTTAAAATACCAAAAACCGTGAAGTTTTAACTATTTCAGCCAAAACTGGGCAGTTATTAAGAAATTCTAGTCATTTTGCAATTTCAGACGCTGCAGCGCGCTGAATCGCACTGGAGCGGTTTTCGCACTGCAGCGCATGGCAGCGCATTTCCCGCGGCAGTGCGCGGCTAAAATAGGTTCACATTTTATATAATTCGGTCCCACTAGGGTCCTATGCACCTTAAAATACCAAAACCGTGAAGTTTTAGCCATTTCAGCAGAAATTGGGCAGTTTTTAAGAAATTCTAGGCATTATGCAATTTCTTGCGCTGTAGTGCGTTGAATCACGCTAGAGCGCTTTTCCCGCGGTAGCGATTTTTGCACGGCAGCGCGCGGTAACTCGCGGTAGCGCGCAATATCTCTTTTCGCGCGGCAGCACGCGATAGTTCTTTTCACGCGATAGCTCGTGGCTAAAACAAGTTCACATTTTATATAATTCAGTCCCACTAGGGTCCCAGGGACCATAAAATACAAAAACTGTGAAATTTTGGCATGTCAGCCAAAACTGGCAGTTTTTATGACATTCTAGGCATTTTGCAATTTCAGGCGCTGTGGCGCGCTAAATCGCGCTGGAGCGCTTTTCGAGCGGCAGCGCTCAAGAGCACTTTTCGCGCTGTTGCGCTCGGTAGCGCTTTTCGCGCGGTAAAGCGCAGCTAAAATAAGTTCACATTTGATATAATTCAGTCCCACTAGGGTCCAAGGGACCTTAAAAGACCAAAATCGTGAAGTTTTGGCAATTTCAGCCAAAAATGCACAGTTTTGAAGATATTCTGGGCATTTTGCAATTTCAAGCGTTACAGCGCGCTGTAAAGCGCTGCATCGCGCTGGAGCACTTTTCGCGGTGCAACGCGCGGTAGCGCTTTTCACGCTGCAGCGCGCGGCTAAAATAAGTTCACATTTGATATAATTCTGTCCCACTAGAGTTTTAGGCATCTTAAAATACGAAAATCGTGAAGTTTTATCCATTTCAGCCAAAATTGGGCAGTTTTAAAGAAATTCTATGCATTTTGCATTTTCAGGCGATAGAGCAAGCTGAATCGCACGGCAGCGGGCGGTTGCGCTATTCGCGCGGCAGCGGGTGGTTGCGCTTTTTGCGCTGCAGAGCGCATTAGCGCTTTTCGCTCAGCTAAAATAGGTTTAGATTTGATATAATTCTGTTCCACAAGGGTACTAGGGACCTTAAAATTCTAAAACTGTGAAATTTTGGCCATTTCAATCAAGATTGAGCAATTTTAAAGAAATTCTAGGCATTTTACAATTTCAGGCGCTGTAGCGCGCTGAATCGCACTGGAACGCTTTTCACGCAAGAACACGTAGTAGCACTTTTCGCGCTACAGTGTTCGGGAGCACTTTTCATGCTTTAGCAGGCATTATCGCTTTCCGTGCTCCATGGCGCTGGAGCGCTTTTCGCACGGCAACTCATGGTAACGCTTTTCGTGCTCTAACGCGCGGCAACAATAGGTTTACATTTGATATAATTCTGTCCCGCTAGGGTCCTAGGGACCTTAAAATACCAAAACCAGGAAGTTTTGGCCATTTCAGCCGAAATTGGCCATTTCGCGCAGCCGTGCACGGTCGCGCCTTTCGCGCAGCAGTGCACGGTCGCGCCTTTAGGGCGGCAGCGCGCGACTAAAATAGGTCCATATTTGATATAATTCAGTCCCACTATGGTCCTATGAACCTTAAAATACCAAAATCCGGAAGTTTTGGCCATTTCAGCCCAAAAAATCGGCAATTTTTAAGAAATTCTGGGCATTTTGCAATTTCAGGCACTGAACCACTTTTTGCGATGCAACGTGCGGGAGCGCTTTTCGCAAGGCTGCGTGAGGGATCGCTTTTCACACGGCAGCGCACGGTAGCGCTATTTGCGCGACAGTGCGGGGCTAAAATATGTTCACATTTGATATAAATCAGTCCCACTAGGGTCCTTGGGACCTTAAAATACCAAAACCGGGAAGTTTTGGCCATTTCAGCTAAAACTGGGCAATTTTTAAGAAATTATGGGCATTTTGCAATTTCAGGCGCTGCAGTGCACTGAAGTGCGCGGTAGCGCTTTTCACGCGGTAGCGTGCGGCTAAAATTGGTTCACATTTGATATAAATAAGTCCCAGTAGGGCCCTTGAGACATTAAAATACCAAAACCAGGAAGTTTTGACAGTTTCTTAAAACTGGGCAGTTTTTAAGAAACGTCTGGGCATTTTGCAATTTCAGGTGCTGCAATACACTCAAGCGCGGAAGTGCGTGGCTAAAAGAGGTTCACATTAAATATAATTTAGTCTGACTAAGGTTCTAGTAACCTTAAAATACCAAAATCGAGAAGTTTAGGCCATTTCAACTAAAACTGGGCAGTATTTAAGAAATTCTGGGCATTTTGCAATTTCAGGCGCTTCAGCGCTTTTCGCGCGGTAATGCTTTTTGCACGGCAGCACACGGCTAAAATAGGTTCACATTTGATATAATTCAGTCCCACTAGGGCCATAGGGACCTTAAAATACCAAAATCGTGAAGTTTTGGCCATTTATGCCAAAAGTGTGTAGTTTTTATGAAATTAATGGCATTTTACAATTTCAGGCGCTACTGCGCGCTGGAGCGCTTTTCTTGCGGCAGCGCGCGGTAGCCCTTTTCGCACGGCAGTTCACGGTCGCGCCTTTCGCGCGACAGCACGCGGCTAAAATAGGTCAACATTTGATATAATCTAGTCCCACTAGGATCCTAGGGGCCTTAAAATACCAAAATCGTAAAGTTTTAGCCATTTCAGCCAAAACTGGGCAGTTTTTAAGAAATTCTCGGGATTTTGTAATTTAAGGCGCTCCAGCGCACTGCATCGCGCTAGAGCGCTTTTCGCGCTGCAGCGCGCAGTAGTGTTTTTGGCGCGGCGGCGCGCGGATAAAATAGGTTCACATTTAATATAATTCAGTCCCACTAGGTCCAAGGGACCTTAAAATACAAAAACAGTGAAGTTTTGGCCATTTCAGCCAAAATTAAATAGTTTTTAAGAATTCATGGCATTTTACAATTTCAGGCGCTGCAGCGCGTTGAATCGCGCTGGAGCGATTTTCGTGTAGCAGCGCGCGGTAGTACTTTTTGCACTGCAGCACGGGGTATGACTTTTTGCACCGCAGCGCACGGTAGCGCTTTTCGCGCGGTAGCGCGCAGCTAAAATTGATTCACATTTGATATAATTCTGTCCCATAATGGTCCTAGGGATCTTAAAATACCAAAATCGTGAAATTCTGGCCATTTCACCCAAAACTGGGTAGTTCTTAAGAAATTCTTTGCATTTTGCAATTTCAGGCGCTGCAGCACGCTGAATCGCGCTGGAGTGCTTTTCGCGCGGTATTGCGCGATAAAATAGGTTCACATTTGATATAATGCAGTCCCACTATGGTCCAAGGGACCTTAAAATACAAAAACCGTGTACTTTTGGCCATTTCAGCCAAAATAAAGTAGCTTTTAAGAAATTCTTGGCATTTAGCAATTTCAGGCGCTGCAGCACGCTGAATCGTACTGGAGCGCTTTTCGCGCGGGCAGCGCGCGATAGCACTTTTCGCGCTCCAGCGCGTGATATGGTTTTCGTGCGGCAACGCGCGATAGCGTTTTTTGCGTGGCAACGCGCGGCTAAAATAGGGTTCACATTTGATATTATTCAATCCCACTATGGTCCTAGGGACCTTAAAATACCAAAACCGTAAATTTTTGACAACTTCAACCAAAACTGGGCAGTTTTTAAGGAATTTTGGGCATTTTGCAATTTCAAGGCTTTACAGTGCGCTGTAGAGCTTTTTGCGCGGCAGCGCGTGATATCGCTTTTTGCGCGACAGCGTGCGGCAGCGCTTTTCGCGCTGTAGAATTCCAGGAATTTTTCAATTTTAGGTGCTGCAGCGCGTTGAATCGCGCTATAGCGCTTTTCGTGCAGCAGCGTGAGGAAGCGCTTTTCGCATGGTGGTGTGCTGTTAAAATAGGTTCAAATGTAATATAATTCATTCCCACTAAGGTTCAAGAAACCTTAAAATACCAAAACTGACAATTTTTGGACATTCAAGCCAAAATGGTCAATTTTTATGAAATTCTAGGCATTTTGCAATTTTAGGCGCTGTAGGGAGCTAAATCGCGCTGGAGCGCTTTTCTAGCGGGAGCGCACGATAGCACTTTTTGCACTGCAGCGCGCGGTAGCGCTTTCTGCGCTGCAGAGCGCGGCTTAAATATGTTCACATTTGATATAATTCAGTCCTGCTAGGATCCTAGGGACCTTAAAATACCAAAACCCTGAAGTTTTGGCAATTTCAGTCAAAACTGGGCAGTTTATAAGAAATTTTAGGCATTTTGCAATTTCAGGCACTGCAACACACTGAATCGCGCTTGAGCGATTTTCGTGCGGTAGCGCTTTTCGCGCTCTAGCGCGCGGCTAAAATAGGTTCACAATTCATATAATTCTGTCCCACTATGGTCCTGGGGATCTTAAAATACCAAAATCGAGAAGTTTTGGCCATTTCAGCTAAAACTGGGCAGTTTTTAAGAAATTGTAGGCATTTTGCAATTTCAGGCGCTGCAGCGCGCTGAATCACGCCAGAGCGCTTTGCGCTGTAGCGCGAGGCTAAAATAGGTTTACATTTCATATAGTTAAGTCCCACTAGGGTCCAAGTGACCTTAAAATACCAAAATCATGAAGTTTTGGGCATTTCAGCCAAAACAAAGCAGTTTTTAAGAAATTCTTGGCATTTTGCAATTTCAGGCGCTGCAGTGCGCTGGATCGCGCTGGAGCGCTTTTCGCGCGGCAGCCTGGTAACACTTTTCGCTCTACAGAGCGCGGTAGCGCTTTTTGCGCGGCGACCCACAACTAAAATAGGTCCACATTTGATATAATTTAGTCCCACTAGGGTCTTAGGGACCTTAAATACCAAAAATCGTGAAATTTTGGCCATTTCAGCCAAAACTGGGCAGTTTTTAAAAATTCAAGGCATTTCGCAATTTCATGCGCCGCAGCGCGCTGAATCGTACTGGAGCACTTTTCGCAATGCAGTATGCGGTAAGTCTTTTCGCGCGGCAGCGCGCTGTAGCGATTTTCGCGCGGTAACGCGCGGCTAAAATAAGTTCACATTTGATACCATTTCAAGCCAAATCTGGGCAGTTTTTAAGATTTTCTAGGCATTTTCCAATTTCAGATGCTGCAGCGCACTAAATCGCGCAGGAGCATTTTTCGAGCGGTAGGACGTGATAGTGCTTTTCACGCTGTAGCGCACGGTAGCACTTTTCGCGTTGCAGCGCGCGCCTAAAATAAGTTCACATTTGATATAATTCTGTTCCACTAGGGTGCTAGGGACCTAAAAATATCAAAACTATAAAATTTTGGCCATTTCAGCCAGAACTAAACGGTTTTTAAGAAATTCTAGGCATTTTGTAATTTCAGGCGCTGCAGCGCGCTGGAGCGCTTTTCGCACGGCAACGTGCGGCATTATTTTTTGCGCTGCAACGCGCGATATGGCTTTTCACGCAGCAGCGCGCGATGGCGCTTTTCGTGCAGAAGCGCAACTCAAATTGATTCAAATTTCATATAATTTTGTCCCACAATGGTCCTAAAGACCTTAAAATACCAAAACCATAAAATTTTGGCCATTTCAACCAAGACTGAGTAGTTTTAAGAAATTCTATGCATTTTGCAATTTTAGGCGCTGCAACGCGCTGAATCGCGCTGGAGCGCTTTTCGCTCGGCAGCGCGCGGTAGTACTTTTTGCGCTGCAGCACGCAGTATGGCTTTTGCTGCAACAGCGCGCGATAAACGCTTTTCGTGCGGTAGCGCGCGGCTAAAATTGAGTTACATTTGATATAATTCTGTCCCGTAATAATCCTACGGACCTTAAAATACCAAAACTGTGAAATTTTGGCCATTTCAGCCAAAACTGGGCAGTTTTTAAGAAACTCTATGCATTTTGCAATTTCAGGCGCTACAGCGTGCTGAATCACGCTAGGGGCGCTTTTCGCGCGGCAACGCGAGGCTAAAATAGGTTTACATTTGATATAATTCAGTCCCACTATGGTCCAAGCGATCTTAAAATACGAAAACCGTGAAATTTTGGCCATTCAAGCCAAATCTGGGCAGTTTTTAAGAAATTTTTGGCATTTTGCAATTTCAGACGCTGTAGCGCGCTGAATTGCGCTGGAGCGCTTTTCGTGCGGTATGGATTTTCGCGCAGCAACACGCGATAACGCTTTTTGCATGGCAGCGCGTGGCTAAAATAGGTTCACATTTGATATAATTTTGTTCCACTAGGGTCCTAGGAACCTACAAATACCAAAACTATGAAGTTTTGGCCATTTCAGCCAAAACTGAGCAGGTTTTAAGAAACTCTAGGTGTTTTGCAATTTTAGGCGCTGCAGCGCGCTGAATCGCGATGGAACGCTTTTTGCACGGCAATGCGCAATAGTACTTTTTGCGCTGCAGCGTGCGATATGGTTTTTCGAGCAGCAGCGCGCGATAGCTCTTTTTGCGCTGCACTGCGCGGTAGCGCTTTTTGCGCTCTAGCGCACAGCTTAAATAGGTTCACATTTTATATAATTTTGTCCCACTAGGGTCCTAGGGACCTTAAAATACCAAAACTATGAAGTTTTGGCTATTTCAGTCAAAACTGGCAGTTTTTAAGAAATTCTAGGCATTTTGCAATTTCAGGCGCTGCAGCCAGCTGAATCGTGCTAGAGCAATTTTCACGTGGTAGCGCGCGGTAGCACTTTTTGCGCTCTAGCGCGCGGCTACAATAGGTTCACATTTGATAAAATTCAGTCCCACTAGGGTCCTAGGGACCTTAAAATACCAAACCCGTGAAGTTTTGGCCATTTCAGCCAAAACTGGGCAATTTTTAAGAAATTTTATGCATTTTGCAATTTCAGGCGATGGAGCAAGCTGAATCGCGCTGGAGCGCTTTTTGCGTGGCAGTGTGCGGTAGCGCTTTTTCAGCTACAGCGCGTGGTAGCGCTTTTCACGGGGCAGCGTGCAGCTAAATAGGTTCATATTTGATATAATTCAGTCCCACTAGGGTCCAAGGGACATTAAAATACAAAAAACGATGAAATTTTCTGCAATTTCAGCCAAAACTAGGCAGTTTTTAAGAAATTCTATGCATTTTGCAATTTCAGGCGCTGTAGCGCGCTGAATCGCGCTGGAGCGCTTTTTGAGCGGCAGCACGCGGTAGCGCTTTTCACGCTACAGCGTGCGGTAGCACTGTTCACGCGACAGCGTGCGGCTAAAATAGGTTCATATTTGATATAATTCAGTCCCACTAGGGTCCAAGGGACCTTAAAATACAAAAATCGTGAAATTTTGGCCATTTTAGCCAAAACTGGACAGTTTTTAAAAATTCTAGGTATTTTGCAATTTCAGGCGCTACACGCGCTGAATCGCGCTAGAGCGCTTTTCACGTAGCCGCACGCGGCTAAAATATGTTCACATTTGATGTAATTCAGTGCCACTAAGGTCCAAGAGACCTTAAAATACGAAAACCATGAAATTTTGGACATTTAAGCTAAGATGCAGTAGTTTTTAAGAAATTCTAGGCATTTTGCAATTTCGGCGCTGCAGCGCGCTGAATCGCGCTCGTACGCTTTTCGAGCGGCGGCGCGCGGTAGCGCTTTTCACGCTGCAGCGCGCGGTAGTGCTGTTCGGGTGTTAGCGTCTGGCTAAAATAGGTTCACATTTGATATAACTCTGTCCCACTAGGGTCCAAGGGACCTTAAAATATAAAACCGAGAAATTTTAGCCATTTCGGCCAAAACTGGGCAGTTCTTAGAAAATTCTAGGCATTTTGAAATTTCAGGCGCTAAAGCACGCCGAATCGCGATAGAGCGCTTTTTAAATGGCAGTGCGCAGCTAAAATAGGTTCACATTTGATATAATTCAGTCCCACTAGAGTCTAAGGGACCTTAAAATACAAAAACCGTGAAATTTTGGCAATTTCAGCCAAAACTGGGCAGTTTTTAAGAAATTCCAGGCATTTTGCAAATTCAGGCACTGCAGCGCGCTGAATCGTACTGGAGCGCTTTTCGCCCGGCAGTGCACAATAGCGCTTTTAGGCGGCAGCGCGCGGTAGCACTTTTCGCGCTGCAGCGCACGGCTAAAATAGGTTCACATTTGATATAGTTCTATCCCTCCTAGGGACCTTAAAATTCCAAAACTGTGAAATTTTGTCCAATTTAGCCAAGACTTGGGCAGTTTTTAAGAAATTATAAGCATTTTGCAATTTCATGCACTGCATGCGCTGGAGCGC
>JACERR010000202.1:0-2500 GCA_016760335.1 Gastrodia elata
TATAGACACACACATATATACTAATATATATGTGTTATATCTATGTATATATATATATATATACATGTATAATCATATATAAATATACGTATGTGTGTATGTGTGTGTCATCTTTACTAATCTGATGTATGTATACCCAACACACACACTCATATATATTAATCTCTATGTGTATATATGTGTGTCTATATATAAGCGATTATGAGTATGTATATCCAACACACACATATATATACACTCATATATACTAATCTCTATGTATGTGTATTTGTATGTGTGTGTGTGTATATATATATATGAGTGTGTGTGTGTTTAAATATATATATATATATATATATATATATATATATATATATATTTATACACACACACACTCATGTGTACTACACGTATGTGTTACCACACACACACACATGCATAATCACATAGAGATATAAATATAAAGATACACACACATATGCATTATATATTCATAAAGATTAGTACATTTATGTGTGTTTGTGTGTGTATGTGTCTCTATGTGTATGTGTGTGTTTATACCCAATAAACTTATCTCTATCTATATATTTATATGCAGTTGTGTATGTATACCCAATACACACACACACGCATACACACACTCATATATACTAATCTATATGTGTGTGTGTTATGTGTGTGTGTGTTAGGTATTTGTTATAGATAAGTTTATATACCCAACTATGTATATACATTTTTGTGTGTGTGTGTGTGCATGTCATTATCAGACACACACAGATATATATCTATATATATATATATATATATATACACTTATACTTATCTCTATGTGTGTGTTATATATACACACACACACCCACACACATACATAGAGATAAGTATAAGTGCTAATATATATGTGTGTGTCTATATATATAGTACCCAATACACACATACACATATTCACAACCGTGTATAATTGTTTATATGTGTGTGTGTGTATGTGTTAGGTATACATACTCACAACCGTATATATATATATATAGACACACACACACACACACATAGAGATTAATATATATGAGTGTGTGTGTGTGTGTCTATGTGTTCACACACACCCACAAACACACGCACATATAGATTAGTATATAAGCAAACAGAGATTAGTATATATGGTTGTGTGTGTGTCTTTATGTGTGTTTGTGTGTGTAAGTATGCCCAACACACTCACACTAATCACTATGTGTGTGTATTTGGTATACATACTTACAATACACACATACACACATACACACACACACACACACCCACAACTATATATAAATATATAGACACATGCATACACATATATACTAATATATATGAGTTATATATATGTATATATATATATATATATATATATTTACATATTCACAATCGTATATAAATATACATGTGTGTGTATGTGTGTGTCATCTATACTAATCTCATGTATGTATACCCAACACAGACATACACACTCATATATATTAATCTCAATGTGTATATGTGTGTCTATATATAAATGATTGTGAGTACGTATACCCAATACACATATATACATACACTCATACATACTAATCTTTATATATATGTATTTGTGTGTATGTGTGTGTGTATATATATGAGTGTGTGTGTTTATATATATAGGTATATAAGAGTATATATATATATATATATATATATATGAGTGTGTGTGTGTGTTTGTGTGTTGGGTACACATACTAATGTAGGCACACACAAACACACACTCATATGTACTACACGTATGTGTTCTCACACACAAACACACACGCCTGCATAATCACATAGAGATATAAATATAAGGATACACACATGTATGTGTTAATATTCATAAAGATTAGTACATTTATATGTGTGTTTGTGTGTGTATGTGTCTGTGTGGCTGTGTATGTGTGTGTATACCCGATAAACTTATTTCTATCTATATATTTATATACAGTTGTGTATGTATACTCAATGCACACACACATGCATACACACACTCATATATACTAATCTCTATGTGTGTGTATTTGTGTTTGTTGTGTGTGTGTTGGGTATTTGTTATAGATAAGTTTATATACCCAACTATGTATACGAGTTTTTGTGTGTGTGTGTGTGCGTGCATCATTATCATACACACATAGATATATATATATACTTATACTTGTCTCTATGTGTGTGTTATACACACACACACACACACTCACATATATAGATAACTATAAGTACTAATATATATGTGTTTCTATATATATATATATACCCAATACACACACACATACTCACAACTGTGTATATGTGTTTATATGTGTGTGTGTGTGTATATGTGTTGGGTATACATACTCACAACTATATATATATAGACACACATATACACACATAGAGATTAGTATATATAAGTGTGTGTAATAATACTTGCATATGTGTTAATATAAACACACACACATAGAGATTAGTATATATATAACATACATGTGAGTATGTATACCCATACACAGATACACACACATATCCAGAT
>JACERR010000202.1:10000-12500 GCA_016760335.1 Gastrodia elata
ATATAGATTATTTATATATGTATATATATATATATATGTGTGTGTGTGTGTGTGTGTGTGTGTGTGTGTGTGTGTGTATGTGTGTGTGGTGTGTATGTGTGTGTGGTGTGTGTGTGTGCATTGTGTTGTATATATAGGCACACATATATGTACTTAACTCTATGTGTGTGAGTGTGTTAGGTATACTTATACTTATCTCAATATATATGTGTGTTGGGTACACACACATACATAGAGATAAGTATATATGTGCGTGCCTATATTTATAACACACAACACACACACGTATGTATTATCACACATGCACACACACACACACGCACACAGATATATATATATATATATATATATAATCTCTATGTGTGCATGTTTGTGAGTGTATGTGTGTGTTGGGTATACATACTCAAAATGCATATAAATATTATTACATATGAGTGTGTGTGTCTAAATATATATAATTGTGAGTATAAATATATATATATATATATATATATATATATATATATATATATATATATATATATATCTGTGTGTGTATAACACGTACACATACACATATATACCCAAACACACACACACTGATATATATATATATATATATATATATTATCTGTATGCATGTATGTAGAGACACGCACATGTGTGTGTATTTATTTTAATTTATGGTTGTTATAAGTATAAATGTGTGTTAGGTATACATTCTCTCAATTGTATATAAATATATAGACACACAGCCACACACACACACACACACTCATATATATACATATATTTATACTTATCTCTATGTTGTGTGTGTATGCATGTGTGCCATACATAGACACACACACACATACATATGGAGATTAGTATATATGAGTGTGTGTATATGTGAGTGTGTTATATACATATATATAACTCACACACACATAGAGATAAGTATATATGAGTATGCTACACAAAAATATGTGTTATGTGAGTGTGTGTCTATATATTTGTATGTATACCCAACACACACACACAAATATGTGTGTGTATATATATATATATATATATATATATATATATATATATCTGCATGTGTGTGTGTGTGTGTGTTGGATATACATGCACACACATACATGGAGATTAGTATATATATAGACACACATATGTATTATGTGTGTGTGTGTGTGCGTGTGTATCTATATATTTATATAGGCACACACAGAGATTAGTTTATAGATGTTACCACATATATGTTTATATATGTATAGGCACATACATATATACAGACACACACACACACACACACACACACACACACTCATACATACTTATTTGTATATACGTGTGTTCTGAGTGTGTGTGTGTGTGTGTGTGTGTCTATATATTTATAAACGGGACACACAAACTCACAACAGCATAAGGATATTTATATGAGTGTGTGTGATATATATATATACAAAAAATGTGTGTCGGTCTCTACATGCATACTAATCTTCATGTATGTGTGTGCATATGTGTGTTTGAGTATGTATATATGAGTGTGTCTGTGTGTGTGTATATATATAAATACGGTTGTGAGTATGTATATATATACACAAACACAACAGCACATGCACACACTATATACTAATTTCTATGTGTGTGTATGTGTGTGTGTGTGTATGTATGTGTGTGTGTGGGTATCTATATATATATATATATGGTGTGTGAGTATATATAATTTACACAAATATTTGTGTGGTTGCTAGTATCACACATATACACACACATATATACTAATATCTATGTGTGTGTGTGTGTGTGTGCGTGTCTGTGTGCCTATATATATATATATATATATATATACCCAACACACACATAGCACACACGCAACACACACACATGTATCTATATATGAGTATGTGTGTGTGTGTGTATATGATCGTATATGTATATATATAGACTATGTATACACACCCATATATTTATATACGGTTGTGAGTAAGTATAACCACACACACACAAATAGACACAGATACACACATATATGAATACCCAACACACACACACACATAAAGATTAGTTATGATGTGTGTGTGTGTGTGTGTGTGTAATGCATTCATATACATGCACACACACACACACATCATATATGAGTATATAACAATATGTATATACACATAGAGATTAGTATACTAATCTCCATGTGTGTATGACTCTATACTAACTATATACATATGTATTTTTGTGTGTGTCTCTCTACATATATGCATATATACAAATGAAATTTATCTCTATATATAAATTTATCTCAGTTACACACATAGAGATAAGATTGTATGAGTGTGTGTGAGTGTGTGTCATATACTAATATCTATGTGTGTGAGTCAGTCTGTGTGTGCGTGTGTGATAACACACACTAATGAGAATGTATATATGAGTGTGAGACACACATAAACATATCTGTGTGTGCATATATATATATATACCCATATATAATAATCTCTTTGTGTGTGTGAGTATATACTAATCTCTATGTATGCACACACACACA
>JACERR010000202.1:27500-40000 GCA_016760335.1 Gastrodia elata
TGGGTATACATACTAATCTCTATTTGTATATGTTGTTCGTATGCTATGGCCAACACATACTCACACATACTGTGTTGGATATACATACTCACACACACACACACACAGAGTCTGTGTGTGCTTACATATATGTTTATGTGTGTATGTGCTATATATATATATATATATATATATATATATATATATGTATATATATCTGTATGTGTATATAAAGTTTTATATATGTATGTATAGCCAACAAACACATGCACACACTCATAAATACTAATTTTTATGTGTGTGTATGTGTGTGTGTGTGTGTTTGTGTGTCTGTGTGTGTTGATATTTATATACAGTTATGAGTATGTATACCCAACACATGTTTGTGTGTCTCTGTTATGTTTGTGTAGAGGCACTCACACAAATACACACACACTCATATATACTAATCTCTATTTGTCTATGTTTATATTTTTGTGTGTGTCTATATATACATATACATACACACCCTCATATATATATTTATATATATATGCACTCATATAAATAATCTCTATGTGTGTGTGTGTGTCCCACACACACACACATAGAGATTATCTATATGAGTGTGTATATATTAGTGTGTGTGTGTGTCCTATGTGTTGTAGTATGGGTATACATATGCAAACTATGTGTTTGTGTGTGTGTGTGTGTGTGTTAATGTGTCTGTATATATATATATATATATATATATATATATATATATATATATAATATATGTATGTATGTATGTATCTCTATGTCATATGTGTGTGTATGTGTTTGTGTGTGTGTTTGATTTATATACCACACACTTGGAGACACACACGTATGTGTTGTATACATGTATATATATATATATCTGTGTGTGTGTGTTTGTGTGTGTATGTGTATGACACAAATAGATTAGTATATATGAGTGTGTGTGTATGTGTGTGTTGAGTATACATACTCACAACACACACACACACTCATATCACACACACATATATAAATAAATATATATATATTATTTATATATTTCTTTACTTATTTATTTATATATGAGTATGTATATGTGTCTATATATATATATATATATATATATAGTGATCTGTCACACACGCATACACACACACACTCATATTTACTAATTTTCAAGTGTGTGTGTGTGTGTGTGTGAGTATTTGTCAGTATGTACATATCAATATATGATTGTGTTACACACACACACACTCATGCCTATATATAAGTAGTGTGTGTGTTTGTGTATTGGGTATGCATATAGAAATTAGTATATACATACACACTCGTAAAATGGGTTAGGCATATATACTCATAACACACACACACACACACACACATATATATATGAGTGTGTGTGTGTCTATATATTATATGTGTGTGTCGTGTGTGTGTGCGATTGTGTGGGTATATATACAATTGTCATGCACAAATACACATATAGACACACACACACACACACATGATGAGTATGTGTGTGTGTCTGTATAAATATAATATTCTCTATGTATTTATATACTGTCACACACGCACATGTATGGGTTTATATATATACACACATATATACTAATCTCTAGCGCATATACACCACACACACACACACTCATACTCATATATACTTATCTCCATGTGTGTGTGACACACACATACACATCGTATATCTGTATATAGACACATACACACATACTCATATATATATATATATATATGTGTGTGTGTGTATATATGTGTGTGTATATGTTAGGTATATATACTTATCTATATGTGTATTTGTCTGTATAAATACTAACACACATAGATATATATATTTATCCAACTCATAAACACACAAACACACATGTATGTGTGTGAGTTTGTGTTGTGATTATGTATACCTAACACACACACATATTTGATATGAGTGTGTGTATGTATATATACACTCATATATACATACTCACAACCGTATTGTCTATGTGTGTGTGAGTATGTACACATATATATACCCAACATACACAGACACACATTAACACACACGCACACACACACACACACAGATATATATATATATATATAGAGAGAGAGAGATTAGTAAATATATAGACACACATCATATGCACATAGATATATATACATATACACACACATAAACATGTATATATATTTTTTTACATACTCACAATTGTATATATATATATATATATATATATATAAATACAAAGTCACACACACAATTGTATGTATTATATTTATGTATTAGTATATGTAATAGATTAGTATATATAAGTGTGTGTGTTTGTGTGTTGAGTATACATATATTTATATACAGTTATAAATATATATATATATATATATATATATATATATATATATATATATATATATATATGCACATACTCTTATATAGTAATCTCTATGTGTGTGCGTGTGAGTATGTATACACACACACACACACACACATAGAGATAAGTATATAACAATATTCATATACATGAATATACACACACATATATGAGTGTGTGGGTGTCTATAAATATATATATATATATATATATATATATATATGCACATACTCTTATATAGTAATCTCTATGTGTGGGCGTGTGAGTATGTATACACACACACACACATAGAGATAAGTATATAACAATATTCATATACATGAATATATACACACATATATGAGTGTGTGGGTGTCTATAAATATATATATATATACGGTTGTGAGTATGTATATATATATTTAATTTATACTTATACTTATCTCTATATTTAATTTATACTTATACTTATCTATATGTAGATACACACACGCACACACACACATACACATAGAGATAAGCATAAGTATATATGTGTGTGTGTGTGTCTCTGGGTATGTCTATTATATATACTAATACATGTGTATAACACATACAGGTGTGTGTGTGTGTGGGTGTGTGTATGTGTGGGTGTATATGCATACTAATCTCTATATGTACTCACAATCAAATATATATATAGACATAGACATGTATGTGTTATATACATGTATATATATATATATATATATATAGGCACTCATAGACACACATCGCACACACACACACACATACATATATATATTTATCTCTATATTGTGTGTGTGTGCCTGTATATACATACTCACAACCGTATATATATAGACACACACACACAAACACACATATATATACTTATCTACATGTTGTGTGTGTGTCTGTGTGTGTGTTTGTATATACATACTCATAATTGTATATATATATATATAGACACACATGCACAGACAAACACTTACATATATATCTATATATATATATATATATATAGGCATACACAAATACACACACACACACACACATAAAGTTAAGTATATATGAGTGTGTATTTGTGTGTGTGCTTGGTATACATGCTAACAAATACACACATACACAAATACACACACACACTTCTCAATATTTGTGTGTGTGTATGTCTCTACATACTCTCATGTGTGTGTGTGTTATTTGTATGTGTGTCTCTACATACTCTCATGAGTGTGTGTGTGTGTTTATTTATATGTATATACTATATATATATATATATATATATATATATATAACATATGTGTGGGTCTATATATTTATATACGGTGAGTGTGATATATGGAGAGTGTGAGTGTATATATGTGTGAGTGTGTGGGTGTATATATACATACTTACAATCATATATAGATACACACATAGAGATTAGTATGTATATAACATATACATGTGTGTGTCTATATATTTATATATGATTGTGAGTATATATACTCAACACATAGAGATACACACACATTCCCATGGAGATAAGTATTTGTGTGTGTGTAGATGTAAGTATGTATACCTATGTGTGTTGGGTATACATACTCACAATCATATATAAATATATAGACACATACATGTATATATATTATATATTCATATACATGTACACATATGTGTTATATACATACTCATTATATACTCATCTCTATGTGTGTGTGTGCGTGTCTGTATGCATATATATAGAGACACACAAACACACATACACACACACAAATACACACACATAGAGACAAGTATATATGAGTGTATATGTGTGTGTGCTTATGTTGGGCAAACATTCTCACAGCTGTATATAAATATATAGATATTTATATACTATGTATATCTCTATATGTGTGTGTGTGTGCAACGGTACATATATATATATATATATATATATATATATATATATATATAGATAGATAGATAGATACAACACACACTCATATATATTAATCTCTATGAGTGTGTGTGTGTTTATGTGTGTCTATATAAATATACGGTGGTGAGTATATATGTGTGTGTGTGTGTCATATATATTTATATCTATACACACTCATATATACTAATCTCTATATATGTATGTTTGTGTTATATATATATATATAAGCACACATATATACACACACACAACACACACAATCATATATACTAATCTCTATGTGTGTGTGTGTGCAACCATACATACATATATATATATATATATATATATATATATATATATATATATATATACAGACACACACACACTCATATTTATTAATCTTTATGTGTGTATGTGTTTGTGTGTGTTTGTATATATATATATATATATATACACGGTAGTGAGTATATATAGTGTGTGTGTATTATATATATTTATCTCTCTGTACACACTCATATATACTAATCTCTATATGTGTGTGCTTGTGTTATATATATATATGCACACATATATACACACACATACATAACACATACTCATATATACTAATCTCTATGTGTGTGTGTGTACGCACACATATTGTGATAACTCCCATGCTCATATATATTAATCTCTATGTGTGTGTGTTTATGCATGTCTATATATATACAGTTATGAGTATATGTGAGTGTGTGTGTATCATATATATTTATCTCTATGCATATACTCATATATACTAATCTCAGTGTGTGTATGTTTGTGTTATATATATATATATATATATATATATATATATATATATATATATATACGGTACACACACATATATATATTAGTATATATATATATCTATGTGTGTGTTTGTGTTTGTGTGTGTGTACACACACACATAGTGATAACACACACATAGACACTCATATATACATACTCTATGTGTGTGTATTTATGTGTGTGTATGTATACACATGTATATATATATATATATATATATATATATATATATATATATATATTTATATATATTATATATACACACACATGAAGATAGGTATATAAATATAGAGTGTTCTCTATGTATATGTGAGTGTGTGTGTTGTGTGCCTATATATATATATTACACACACACACATATTATATAGACACACACACACACATACTATATAGACACACACACAGATATGTGTTATAAAAATATATAGACACATACACACACATACACATAAAGATAAATATATGTATTTTCAATATAGAGATAAGTATATATGAGTGTGTTATATGTGTATATGTTGTATAAATATATAGACACTCACACACACACGCACAAACTATATATTTGCATATATTTCGTGTTGTGTCTAAATATATAAACACACACGCGCACAACTGTATATCTGTGTATATGTGTGTGTGTGTGTATGTTATATAAATATAAAGACAGACATACACACATATATGTTTCTATGTGTGTGTGTGTGTCTATATATTTAGACACACAATCCAAACCATATATAAATATACGATTGTGTGTGTATGTGTGGGTCTATATATTTATATATATGTGAGTATGTGCACCCAACCCACACACATGTAAGTGTGTCTGTGTGTGTTTTGGGTGTGTGCGTGCGTGTGTGTCTACTAATCTCTATGTGTGTGTGCGTCAATATATATATACAGTTGTGAGTATGTATATAAACATTTTTATTTATATATGTACATAAACACTCATATATACATACTCACAATTATATATATATGTAGATACACACACACATAGAGATTAGTTGACACATGCACACACACACACACACACATAGAGATTAGTATATATGTGTATGTGTTTGTGTGTGTGTGTGTCTATATATATTAGTGTGTGTGTGCATGTATGAGTGTGTGTGTGTGTGTGTGTATGTGCATGTGTGTACATATAAACATACATAGACACACACGCATGTATACACACTTATACACACACATATATATATATATATATATATATCTGTATATAGTCACACATACACATATAAAGATAAGTATATGAGAGTATGTGTGTATACACAACACACACATATGTCTCACACACTCATACACACACAGACACAAACGCACACACTCACACACACATAGAAATTAGTATATATAAGTGTATGTATGTATGTGTGTGAGTGTTTATGTCTTGGTATACATACTCACACTCGTGTATATATTAAATATGAGTGTACACCCAATATATATGTGCGTGTGTATGTTTATACTGAGTATACATACACATATAGAGATACACGCACACACACATATATGAGTGTGTGGATATATATATATATATGTATGTAGAAACACACACATACACACACAAATATATTTGTATAGCACATATGCATGTATACCCATACACTCATTGTGTGTATGTGTGTGCCACACAGTCGATATACTTATCTCCATGTGGGTTATATAAATAACCACAAACATGGAGATAAGTATACACTCATATATCCAGACACACAAATATTAGTATATATGTGACTATATATACAAATATATATATATATATATATATATATATATATATATATATATACTTATCTCTATGTGTTGTGTGTGCATGTCGTGTATATATATATATAAAGATAAGTATATATGAGTGTGTGAGATTAATATATATATTTATGTGTGTGTGTGTGTAGAGTTTGTGTGTCTATATGTGTATGTCTGGGAGTGCATATATATATATATATATATATAAACACACACACGCATAAAGATAAGTATATATGAGTGTGTGTGTTTCTATATATATATATATATGGTTGTGAGTACATATATATATATATGATTGTGAATATAGATAGCCAACAGATACACACACTCATATATAATTATCTCCATGTCCATGTGTGTATATATACATATAGGCACACACAAACATACACACAAACACATGGGTATATATACGTATATGAGTATGTATACCCAACATGTGTGTGTGTGTCTATATATTTTTATATGATTATGAGTATATATACCCAACACACAAAAATGTACACACTCATATATACTAATCTCCAGGTGTGCAAGTATGTATACCCAGCACACATGCAGACACACACAAGCACACACATATAGAGATTAGACACGCGTATTTGATGTCATACACATAGATATATATATATATCTATATATATATATATATATATATATATATATATATATATATATATATACCCTACACACACACTCATATATACTAATCTCTATATGTGTGTTGTGAACACATACGTGCATGTGTTTCTATATTTATATATGGTTGTGAGTATGTATATAAACATATTCATAATCGTATATTTATAGATACACACACATATGTATTTGTTGATATATATATATATATATATATATATATATATATATATATATATATATACATATCTATTTATGTGTGATAACACATACGTGTGTGTTTATGTATTTATATACTGGTTGCGAGTATGTATACCCAACACACGCACACATACACTCATATATACTAATATCTATGTGTGTGTATTTGTGTGTATGGTATACATGCTCACACACTTTCGAGTTGTGTGCGGCTATATATATATATATATTAGTGTATACGAGTGTGTGTGGACACACACACACATTCTTATATATTAGTCTCTGTGTGTGTGTGTTTGTGTGTATTGGGCATATATACTCATAACTATATACATACACACACATAAAGAGATTAGTATATAACACACAAACACACTATGTGTGTGTGTTTGTATAACACACAAACATAATAACACACAAATACACACACACACACACATAAAGACATACACACATACACACACTGAGATTTGTGTGTTATATACATAATACATAGAGATTACTTATACATAAACACACATAGAAATTAGTATATATGAGTGTGCCTATATATTTACATATAGTTGTGTGTTTAGGTGTGGGTATACATACTCACATACTCATAGATACTAATCTCTATGTGTGTGCGTTTGTGTGTGTGTCTATATATATATATATATATATATATTGACACATACCCAACACACACACATACACTCATATATACTTATTTCCATGCGTGTGTATGTTTGTGTGTGTGTGTGTATATACATACCAATAACCGTATATAATACATATGTGTGTGTGTGTGTGTCTGATATATGCACTCATATATATATGTAGACACACACATAGAGATTATACTTATCTCTATGTGTGTTTTTGTGTATGTGTATGTATACTTTACACACACAGACACATAAACATAAAGATTAGTATATAACACACACACACACTCATATATACTTAATTCTATATATGTATATATATATATATATTGGTGTGTGTGTGTCTATAAATATACTAATCTTTATGTGTGTGTGTTTGTGTGTGTGTGTGTTTGTGTGTGTGTGTGTGTGTTTATATAATATCCATACAAACACACACATGCGCACACTCATATATACAAATCTCTATGTGTGTGTGTCCATTTATATACTCACAACCTTAAAAGGATATATATATGTGTGTGTGTGTGTGTGTGAATGTGTACATACATATTTATATATAGTTGTGTATATATATAACTAGCACACACACACACTCATTATAAATCTGAGTGTCTGTGTCTGTATGCATATATGTAGTGTGTGTGTCTACGTGTATATAAATATATATATACATACTCACAACTATATATATATATATATATTATATTATATATATATAGACACGCACACACACACGTACACACACACATACACACACACACACACAAGAACATAAGTATATATGAGTGTGTGATAGTGTGTTCCTATATACATGTATATAACATATATATATATATATATATATATGCCTGCGGGTGAGTAAGGTCTGGCTAATCCAGACCATCTCACAGGGGGCTTCGAGTCCCATCCGATGCGTCTGACCACGATGATCGTGTAGCGATCGAGTCCTTGCCGAGCCGTAGTCTAGATGCGTCGGAATTTGGTGATTAGGGTTTCTCTAATCAGCCCTATCCATCGGGACGATGGAGCGGGGATGACGGCACTGTGCGGACCGGGTCGACCCACGACCCGCGTGGTGCAACACACACTCATATATACTTATGTTCATGTGTGTGTGTATATGTGTGTGTGTGTGTGTGTGTGTGTGTGTGATTAGTATATTTAAGTATTTGTGTATGGTTATGAGTATGTGTAGCACACACACACACACACACACACACACACACACACACATAGAGATTAGTATATTTAAGTATTTGTGTATGGTTATGAGTATGTGTAACACACACACACACACACTCATATATACTATGTGTGTATGTAACACACACACATGAAGATATGTGTGTGTGTGTGTGTGTGTGTGCAGGTGTGTGTGTGTGTGAGTGTATATATATGAGTATGTGTGTGACCTAGCACACACACACTCATATGTGGTGTGTCTATGTGTCCTATTTATATACAGTTGTGTGTGTGTTGGGTATACATACTCACAACCGTACATAAATATAAAAACACTCAGATAAATAGCACATATGTATATATGTGTTCTCACAACCATATAGACACACACACACACATACACATACACACACACATGCACAAACACAACATACAGACACACACATTTATACTTATCTCTATATTTATATATATCCAACACACACACACACACATAAAGATTAGTATATATGAATGTGTATGTGTATAAGCATGTATGTGTGTATGTTTGTGTGTGTGTATGTGTTATATAATCATATACATGCACACACATGCACACAGACTGATATATACTAATCTTTATGTGTGTGTGTGTGTGTCTGCCTATATATATACAGATATGTATATATCACATATGTGTGTGTGTGTGCATGTCCATATGTTCCTATTGGGTATACATACTCACAACTGTATATAAATATATAGACATATCTATACTCAATACACACACACACATAAATTCACACACACTCTAATATACTAATCTGTATGTATTATATAAGTGTATATATATACATACTCATAACCATATATAAATATATGTGTGTGTGTGTGCATGTCCATGTGTGCCTATTGGGTATACATACTCACAACTGTATATAAATATATAGACATATGTATACTCAATACACACACACACACAAACACACACACACTCTTATATACTAATCTATATGTATTATATAGATGTATATATATACATACTCACAACCATATATAAATATATGTGTGTGTGTGTGTGGGTTGGGTATATATACTCTAAGTGTGTGTGTCATATATACTAACCTCACGTATGTATACTCAACACACACACACTCATATATACAAATCTTTATGTGTATGTGTGTGTGCTTGTCTATATATATATATATATATAAGATTGTGAGTATGTATACCCAACACACACACACACACACATATATACTAATCTCTATGTGTGCGTGTTTGTGTGTGTGTGTGTGTGTTTGTGCGTGTGTGTGTGTGTCTATATATATAGGAATATAAGTGTATATATATACATTTGTATACACACACATTAATACACACACACACACACACTCATATATATATTTATATATGTATAGATGAGTGTGTATGTGTGTGTGTTGAGTATGCATACTCATGTATACATATAAAAACACACAGACATATATACTATACATATGTGTTATCACACACACACACACACACACACACACACTCATACATACTCACATAGAGATATAAATAAATAGATACACACACATATGTGTTATATATTCATAGAGTTTAGTATATATTTATTTATGTGTATCTATGTGTGTATACCCAACACACACACACACACATATATACTAATACACTTATCTCTATCTTTATATTTAAATACAGTTGTGTATAGAAACCCAACACATACACAAACACGCACATACTCATATGTACTAATCTCTATGTATGTGTGTTTGTGTGTGTGTTGTGTGTGTTAGAGATATGTATACCGAACCATGTAAATATGTTTGTGTGTGTGTATCTTTATCATACACACAGATATATATAAATACTTATACTTATCTCTATATGTATATATATACGATTTTGATTATGTATACCCACATATACACACATACACACACACACTCACACACAGACACACTCATATATACTAATCTTTATGTATGTGTGTATGTGTCTAGATAGGTACTCACATAGAGATATACTGATCTCTATATATGTGTGTGAGTATGTATACCCAACACATTATATATGATTATGAGTATGTATACCCAACACATACACATATACACAAATAGAGATTAGTATGTATGAGTGTGTGCGAGTGAACACGCACCAACACACACAATTATCTATACACACATAGAGTATGTGTGTGTGTGTGTGTGTGTATGTGTTCTATGTGTCTGTCTTGATATCTGTGTATGAGTGTGTGTCTTATATATTTATATGTGTGTGCATGTGTGATGGGTATACACACAACACACACACACACACATACACACACACACACACTCACACACACTCAGAC
The DNA here is from genome assembly GCA_016760335.1 of Gastrodia elata. Classification (NCBI taxonomy): domain Eukaryota; kingdom Viridiplantae; phylum Streptophyta; class Magnoliopsida; order Asparagales; family Orchidaceae; genus Gastrodia; species Gastrodia elata. Next base: position 39,255 of record JACERR010000202.1, read on the forward strand.
ACACACACACACACACACAAAAACACATACACACACATACATATATATATATATATATAAATACACACATATGCATACACTCATATATACTAATAGGTATACATACTCTGTGTATGTATATATAGTTGTGTGTGTGTGTATTGGGTATACACACACATAGAGATAAGTGTACATATATATATATATATATATATATATATACTTGTGTATTTGTGTGTGTCTGTGTATTTGTATTGGTTATACATACTCACATACACACATACACACACACACACACTTATATATACTAATCTTTATGTATGTGTATCTGTATGTGTATGTATATAAAAATTAAAATGCATATAGAGAGTTGGGTATGTGTGGGTTTGTGTGTGTGTGTGTGTGTTTGCGGGTCTGTGTGTGTGTGTTTGTGTGAGCACATACACACACTCACTCACATATATGTGTGTTTGGGTATAAATGAGTATGTATGAGTGTGTGTGTGTGCCTACGTATAGACATATATATATATATATATATACATGTGTGTGTCTAAATATAGACACACACACACACATATGTGTTGTATACATATTTATACTAATATCTATGAGTGTGTGAGTCACATACATATATGTGTGTCTATATATAAGCATGCATACTTATATATACTAATCTATTTATATACGGTGTGTGAGTGTGAGAATGTATAACGTGTATTTATATAGACACAAATTGCATATATTTATATACACAGATATATATAA
>JACERR010000202.1:45000-47500 GCA_016760335.1 Gastrodia elata
GATATGTATGTGTACCTCACAACACACGCACACAAATACTCGCATATACTAATCTCTATGTGTGTGTGTGTGTGTTGCGCACACAAGCACAAACATATAAAGGTAAGTATATATCTATATATTTGAGCACACATATATAGAAATAAGCATATGTGTGCGTGTGTGTGCCTATACTATATATATATATATATATATATATATATATATATATATATATATATGCATATAACACATATGTGTATGTGTCTATCTATTCATATACAGTTGTAAGTATGTATACTCAACACACAAATACATACCACACACACACACACACACACACACACATATACTTATATACACCACACACATATAGATTAGCATATATATGTGTGTGTGTGTGTGTATGTGTTTGGGTGTGCATGTGTGTTTATATATACAGATATGGTTGTGAGAATGTATATACCCAACACACACACACACACACACATACAAACTTATATATACTACTATATGTGTGTGTGTGTGAGTATGTGTGTTTGTGTATCTATTTATATACATGTATATGAGGGTATACATGTATATAACACATACATATGTGTGTCTTTATATATAGGAATCTCTATGTATATGTGTGTCACATCCGTATATATATACTAATCAATTTATAAGAGTTGTGTATGTGTGTTGAGTATACATACTCACAACCATATATAAACACACACACTCATAGAGAGTAAATATATAGACATGCACACTGTATATTTATATAGAGTTGTGACTATGTATAGTTAATACGCACAAACACATAGAGAAGTATGTATATGTGAGTATGTATACCCAACACACGCACACACGCAAACACACACATACACACACTCTCATATATACTAATCTCTATGTGAGTGTGTTTGTGTGTGTGCGTGTATGTATGTTGGGTATATATACTCACACACACACATATACTATATAAATATATATACACATATACACACACACAAACACACACTTAGAGATTAATATATATGAGTGTGTGTGTGTGTGTCTATATATTTATATACGGTTGTGAATATGTTTATAAACATTTTTATACATGTTTTTATATGTGTGTGCACATGGGTATACATGCTCATAATTGTATATATATATATATATATATATATATATATATATATATATATATATATGACATACACACATAGAGATTAGTGTGTGTGTATATATACACTTATCTCTATGAGTGTATGTATTTATATATTTATATATAACACACACATACTCATATATACTAATCTCTATGGGTGTGTATTAGACACACACACACACACACACACACACACACACACATATATATATATATATATATACAAATCGACTATGTATACAAACCCATATATATATATATATGTATGTATGTGTCTATATACTAATATCTATGTAGTGTGTTTGTTTGTGTTTGTGTTTGTGTGAGAGTATATATGTCCATATATTTATACACAAACAAAAACACACAAATATTAGTTATATACTTATACTTATCTCAATGTCTGTGTGTGCACACATAGAGATTAGAATATACACACAGGCACACACACACACACAAATACCCACATATAGAAATTAGTATATATGAGTGTGTGTGTGCGGGTGTGTGTGTGTCTATGTGTGCAGATATATATATATATATATATATATATATATATATATATATACATAAATATATATACATATATTTATCTCTATGTGTGTATGTATGTGTGTGTTTATATAGACACACACACACTCATATGTATTAATCTCTATGTGTGTGTGTGTCTATATATTTATATATAGTTGTGAGTATGTATAGCCAACACATAAACACACACACACACACACACACACATATACCCAACACACAGACACACACACACACACTAATATTTATGTGGTTGCAACTATGTATATATATATATATATAGGAACACACAGACACACACAAACACAGACATATTGAGATTATATATGAGTGTGTGTGTGTGTGTGTGTGTTTGTGTTTGTATGTGTAAGTGTGTTTGGTTTACATACTCACAACTGTATGTAAATATTTAGATATACACAAATATGTATATATATAGACACACAAACATAGACATATAGAGATTAGTATATATGAGTGTATGTGTGTGTCTAAATATATATATATATATATAGGTTGTGAGTATGTGTATAAACACACACACATATAGATTATTATATATAATATATATATAGATATATATATATATATATATGTATAGGCACACACACACACTCATATATACTAATCTCTATATGTATGTATTTATGTGTGTGTGTGTGTGTCTATATATTTTTATATGGTTGTAAGTATATATATCCAATCCAATATATATATAAATATATACTAATCTCTTTGTTATCACGCACACATATAGAGATTAGTATATATGAGTGTGTGTGTTTGTGTGTGTGTGTGTGTTGGGTATGTCTCTACATACATGCATACAAATACACACACTCA
>JACERR010000202.1:55000-60000 GCA_016760335.1 Gastrodia elata
CATATATACATACATACACAAACACACTTATATATACTAATCTCTATGTGTGTTTGTTAAGTATACATACTCACAACCATATATAAATATATAGACACACACACACACACATATATATACATACACTCACACACACATATATATACATACACTCATACACACATAGAGATAAGTATATATGAGTGTCTGTGTCTGTATGCATGTATGTGATGTGTTATATATATATATATATATATATATATTTATTTATTTATATATATTTATTTATATATATAGGCACACATAGACATAATCACACTCATATATACATACTCACAACCACATATAAATATATAAATAGACATATATATGATTGTGTATATATATATATATATATATATATGCACACATAGACATACTTACACTCATATATACATACTTAGAACCATATATAAATATATCGATAGACAAATATATGGTTGTGTATATATATATATATATATAGTCACATAAACACACACACACGCACACACACACACTCATATATACTTATCTCTATATGTGTGTGTGTGTGTGTGTGCCTAAATATATATATATACACACACATAATATATATATATATATATATATATATATATATATATATATATATATATATATATATATAGACACACACATACACTCATCTATGAGTGTATGTGTGTCTATATATACATGCATATAGATAATATGTATATTAGTATATGGATTATATAGAGATTAGTATGTAATGAGTGACTCTGTGTGTGTGTGTGTGTGTGTTATATAAATTTATAGACTCATACACACACAAACATATTCTAATATCTATATAAACCATATACTAATCTATATACTATCTATCTGCATGTTTGTGGAGACACACACACACACTCATATGTGTGTAAGTGTGTGAGTATGTGTGTAGATGTGTATATATATATATTTTCATGTGTGTATGTTGGTATATATATATATATATAGACATAAAAACACTCATATATACTAATTTCTATGTGGTAAACATGCATGCCTGTGTGTGTGTGTCTATATATTTATATATATATACCCAACATACACACACATACATATATATGTAAATTAATATATTTATAGATTAGCATACATATATGGTTGTGTGTAAACCTAACTTGTGAGTGTTTGTGTGTGTGTGTGTGTGTGTGTGTGTGTGTGTGTGTATATATATATATATACATACATATATATATATGTATATCTGTGTGTGTGTGTGTGTATGTGTGTGTGTGTTTGTGTTAGAGAAATCTATATATGAGTGTTTGTGTGTGTGTGCATGTGTGTTCTCTTTGTATGTGTGTTTGTGAGTATGTTTGTGTGTGTGTTTGTGCGACTATGTATACACATTCAGGTATGTGTTATATATTCACATGGATGTGTATACATAGTCATGTGTGTGTGTATGCACACACACATAGAGATTAGTATGTGTTATCACACACACTCATATATATATATATATATATATATATATATATATATATATATATATATATATAAAGACACATCCATCCATTTATATACGATTGTGAGTATGTATACCCAGCACACACTATATATATATATGTATATATATATATATATATATATATATATATATATATATATATATATGAGTATGTTATACACACACACACACACATATATACTAATCTCCACGTGTGTGTGTCTGTGTGTGTGTCTTTTTATATCAATATATGATTGTGAGTGTGTATATCAAAACTACACACATATAGAGATTAGTATATATGAGTGTATGTGTGATAGACACACTCACAATTGTATATATACTTATAGGCACACATAGAGATTAATATATATGAGTGTGTGTATGTGTGTGTTATATATATAGACACATGCACATATGTGTAATATACATGAGTATATATACCCAATACACACACACACACACATGCACACACACACATAGAGATAAATATATAGTGTGTGTTTGTTGGGTATACATATTTTGCACAAACACACATACACACACTCATATATACTAATCTCTATGTGTTTGTTTGTGTACGAATTTGTATGTGTGTATGTCTATTTATATATACGATTGTAAGTCACACACACACACTCATAGAGATAAGTATAATGTATATATGAGTGAGTTTGTGTGTATATCCAACACACACGTATGTATATATAGACACACACACATACATACATATATATATATATATATATATATATATATATATATATGTGTGTGTGTGTGTGCGTGTGTGTGTGTGTGTGTGCATGTGTGTGTGTTGTGTTTTTATGTGTGTGTATCTATATATACATATGTGTGTGTATATATATACGTACACACACACAGACACACACAAACACACATAAATATATATATATATATATATATATATATATATATATATATGTGTGTGTGTAAATATATTAATCTATATGTGTGTGTGTGTTGGGTATACATACTCATAATCGTATACATGCACACATACTCACACACATGGGTATACATACTCACAACTATATATCTATAAGACATACACACCCACATAAGTATATATATATATGGATATAGATATAGCAAAGAAGATGAAGATTTAATTATTATGGATAAAATTAGTCCTAGTTGGGAGATCGATAATTTATATAATACCAATTATATAAATTATTTAGTTGATAGAAATAATATTTTGAGTATTATATCTGATCATACTTTTTTAGTTCGAAAAAAGTATAGTAATAAATATTCCATTCTTATGTATTTTGATATTGATAATAAAATTTTTGTTCTTGATAAAGACTATGATAATAAGGATAATAAGATATATATATATATATATATATATATATATATATATATCTGTGTGTGTGTGTGTATGTGTGTGTTGGGTATATTGACACACACACACACATACATTGAGATCACACACATACATACAAAACACACATACACACACATACATAACGATTAGTATATATATGTGTGTGTGTGTGCACACATAAAAATTAGTATATATGAGTGTATGTGTGTGTGTGTGTATGTGTGTCTATATATCTATATAGAGACACACACACACTCATATGAGTGCTAATCTCCATAATGCACACACACACACACACACACTCGTACTATATGTATATAGAGATAAGTATATATGAGTGTGTGTGTGTGTGTGTGTTATACCCACAAACTCATATATGAGTATTTATATATATATACTCGTATATGAGTGTGTGGATATAACACATACACACACACACATATATATACTTATCTTGATGTATATATATATATGAGTGTGTGTATGTGTGTGTGTGTGTGTGGTGTTGGGTATACATATATATCTGTGTGTGTGTGTGTGTGTCAATATATTTATAAGCGATTATGAGTATGTATACAAACATGTATACTTAGCACACACATATATATTTATATATGGTCGTTATATCCTTAAGATACACAAATATATATATATTTTTACATGTATGTTCGTGTGTGAGTGTGTATGTGTGTGTGTTTGTGTGTGTGTGTGTGTATTTGTTAGGTATATATGTGTGTGAGTCTGTATACCCAACACACACATGCACACTCACACACACTCATATATACTTATTTCCATGTATGTGTGGGTGTGTGTTTGTGTGTGTGTGTGTGTGTGTGTGCGCGTGCTTATATACATTTTCACACACACTCATATACGCGTGTGTGATTCCATATATTTATATATACTTATCTCTATGTGTGTGTGTGCATGTGTGTGTGCGTGTGTTGGGTATACATATATACATGTGTGTGTTTGTGTGTGTGTGTGTATATGAGTGTGTGTGTGTCACGCTCAAACATACTAATCTCACACAGACATAAGCATCTATGCATATATAGACACACACATTCATATACCCAACACACACATACACACACTCATATATACTAATCTCTTCATGTGTGTGTGTGTTGGGTATACATACTCACAATCGTATATCAATAGTATGTATACCCAATATATATTGGGTATACACACTTATATATAGAGATTATTTGTGTGTGTATGTGTATATATAAATGAGTATGTATATATATATATATATATATATATATTGTGTAGATTAGTATATAAAACTAATCTTTATGTGTGTGCATATAAAAGTATATATATACATAGTTAGCACGCACTCATATATACTAATCTCAATGTGTGTATGTATGTTGGGTACACATATAAACACACACACACACAAATACACACACATAGAGATTAGTATATATGAATGTGCCACAACTAGATATACTAATTTGTATGTTTATGTGTGTGTTGGGTATACATACTCATAACTGTATATATATATTTATAGGCATACACTCATATATATAATATCTATGTGTATGTGTGTGCTATATATATATATATATATATATATATATATATATATATATATATATATATATATATATATATAGGCACACACATACACATAGATATTATGCATATGAGTGTGTATATATATATATATATATATATGTGTGTGTGTGTGTGTGTGTGTGTTGTGTGTGTGTGTGTGTGTTGGGTATACATATATATCTGCGTGTGTGTGTGTATGTCTATATATTGATATATGATTGTGAGTATGTACAGACATGTATATATAACACACACACACACACACACACACACACACACACACACACACATATATATATATATATATATATATATATATATATATATATATATATATATATATATATTTATATATGGTTGCTATATAGTTAAGACACAAACACGCGTATGCGTATGCATGTATGTTTATGTGTGAGTGTGTGTGTGTGTGTGTGTGTGTGTGTGTATGTTAGGTATATATGTGTGTGAGTCTGTATACCCAACACACATACACACACACACACATACTCACACACACTCATATATATTTATCTCCATGTGTGTGTGAGTGTGTGTGTGTGTCTATATATTTATATATACTAATCTCTATGT
>JACERR010000203.1:0-10000 GCA_016760335.1 Gastrodia elata
ATAAATGCATACTTGTAAATACCCACTCATGATACACACACACACACATACTAATCTCTATGTATCTTATATGTGTGTGTGTGTGTGACACAAACACACACACACTCATATATACATACTTGTGTGTGTGTATGTGTGTGGGTGTGTTGGGTATACATACGCAATCACACACACACTTACAACTGCATATGTGTTATCATATATGCTTTTCTGCATGTGTTGGGTATTGTGTGTATGTGTGTGTGTGTGTGTTAATATATACTTATCTCTATGTGTGTATATATTTATTTATATAAGTATATAGATAAAGTTAAGTGTGTGTTATACACAAACACACAAAAATAAGTATATATGAGTGTGTTCTTATGTGTGTGTGTGTGTGTGTTTGTGTATTTATTACAAACACCCACACACATACACACACTTATATATACTAATCTCCATGTGTGTTGGATATACATACTCACAATCATTCATAATCATATATAAATATATAGACACACACACACGCATATGGAGATAAGTATATATGAGATATAAACACACATACATATGTGATATACATACATGTATAGATATAACACATGTATGTATGTTTGGGTGTGTGTGCCTCTACATACATGCATATAGACTCTCTCTCTCACCCACACACACACACGTAGATTTGTGTGATAGACATGCAATGTATTTGTTATATACTAATCATTATTTGTGTGTCTATATAAATATATATGTCTATCACACACATAGATATATATAACACATATGTGAGTGTGTGTGTTTGTATATAGTTATAAGTATATATGAGTGTGGTGTGTATGTGTCTATATATCTATTTACAGTTGTGAGTATGTAAAGACATACACATATACATGGAGATAAGTATATTTGAGTGTGTGTGTCTGTATGCATGTATATAAAGACACACACATATATATACATGAGTATGTATACCCAACTCTATATATTAACATATGGTTATGAGTATATATACCAAGCACACATACACATATGTATACATGCACACACATACACAAACACAGACATATAAATCTATATATATACACACATACATTCATATATATACTAACACCTAACAAACAGACTTATACTCAACTCTATGTGCTTACATATATATCTATGTGAGTGTGTATATTTGTGTGTTAGTATATATGAGTGTGTGTGTGTGTGCACAAACACAATGGGTGTGTTATTTATAAAAAGACACAAACACACACATAAAGATAGGTATAAGTATATATATATATATATATATATATATATATATGTGTGTGTGTGTGTGTGTGATAACCCAACACACACACACACTCATATATAAGATGTGTATAGACAACACACACACACACACACTCTATGGGTATGTGTGTGTGTCAAACAACATTGATCTCTGTGTTTGACACAAACACACACACATATAGAGATACGTGCATGTTTGTGTGCACACACATAGAGATAAACATATAGACACATACACACACACAAAATATACACACTCATATATACTTATCTCCATGTTTGTATATATCATATGTATGTACATGCACACACACACGCACACTCATATATATCCACACACACACACACACATACTAATCTCTATAGATATTATATGTGTGTGTGTGTGCGACACAAACACACACACACTCATATATACATACTTGTGTGTGTATGTGTGTGGGTGTGTTTGGTATACATACGCAATCACACACACACTTACAACTATATATATGTTATCATATATGCTTTTCTCCATGTATTGGGTATTGTGTGTATGTGTGTGCATGTGTCTATATATACTTATCTCTATGTGTGTATGTATTTATTTATATTAATATATAGATAAAGTTAAGTATGTGTTATACACAAACACACAAAAATAAGTATATATGAGTGTGTTTTTATGTGTGTGTGTGTGTGTGTGTTTCTGTATTTGTTACAAACACACACACACACATACACACGCTTATATATACCAATTTCCATGTGTGTTAGATATACATACTCACAACCATTCATAATCATATATAAATATATAGACACACACACACATATGGAGATAAGTATATATGAGATATAGACACTCATACGTATGTGATATATATACATGTATAGATATAACACATGTGTATGTGTTTGTGTCTGTGTGTCTCTACATACATGCATATAGACTCACACACACATGCACACGCGTATGTTTGTGTGATGGACACGCAACATATGTGTTATATACTAATCATTATGTGTGTGTCTATATAATATATATATAACACATACGTGTGTGTGTGTGTTTGTATATAGTTATAAGTATATATGAGTGTGTGTGTATGTGTCTATATATCTATTTACAGTTGTGAGTATGTAGAGACATACACACACATGGAGATAAGTATATATGAGTGTGTTTCTGTATGCATGTATATAAAGGCACACACATATACATACATGAGTATATATACCCAACTCTATATATTAATATACGGTTATGAGTATATATACCCAGCACACATACACACATGTATACATGCACACACATACACACACACATACATACATATATATATATATATAATGTATATAGTATATATAAGTATATATATATATATATATACACTCATATATATAATAACACCTTACAGACACACTTATACTTAACTCTATGTGCATACATATATATCTATGTGAGTGAGTATATTTGTGTGTTAGTATATATGAGTGTGTATGTGTGTGCACACACACTATGGGTGTGTGATTTATATATAGACACAAACACACACATAGAGATATGTATAAGCTAAAAGTATATATATATATATATATATATATATATATATATGAGTGTGTGTGTGTGATAACCCAACACACACACACTCATATATAAGATGTGTATACACAACATGCACACACACTCTATGGGTATTTGTGTGTGTCACACAATACTAATCTCTGTGTTTGATACAAACACACACACACATAGAGATACATGTGTGTTTGTGTGCACATAGATAGAGATAAACATATAGACACACACATACAAAATACACACACTCATATATACTTATCTCCATGTTTGTATATATCATATGTATGTACATGCATACATAAATGCATACTCATAAATACCCACTCATGATACACACACACACACATACTAATCTCTATGTATCTTATATGTGTGTGTGTGTGTGACACAAACACACACACACTCATATATACATACTTATGTGTGTGTATGTGTGTGGTGTGTTGGGTATACATACGCAATTACACACACACTTTCAACTGCATATGTGTTATCATATATGCTTTTCTCCATGTGTTGGGTATTGTGTGTATGTGTGTGCGTGTGTCAATATATACTTATCTCTGTGTGTGTATATATTTATTTATATAAATATATAGATAAAGTTAAGTGTGTGTTATACACAAACACACAAAAATAAGTATATATGAGTGTGTTCTTATGTGTGTGTGTGTGTGTTTGTGTATTAGTTACAAACACACCACATACACACACACTTATATATACTAATCTCCTTGTGTGTGTGTATATATATATATATATATATATATATATATATATATATATATATATATATATATATATATATATATATATATATATATATATATATATATATATATATATATATATATGTGTGTGTGTGATAACATGTACGTGTGTTTGTCTTTGTCTATACATACTCATATGTGCATACACACACATACTCATATATACTAATCTCTTTGTGTGTGCCGTATATAAATATATAGACACCTATATATATTATACTTATGCTTATCTCTATGTGTATACAAGCATAGAGAATAGTGTATATATATACTCACAACGATATGTGACACACCCCCACATACACACATAAACACATTTACACACACACACACATATACACTCACACACACTTATATATACATATATATATATATATATAAGAAATATTCACACACACACACACACATAAACACAAAATGTGTTGTATACTTATATGTTGTATAGACAAACACATAGAGATAAGTATATATGAATGTGTGTGTGTGTTATATACATGTATATAATTAAGTGTACATACTCACACACACACACACAAATACACACACACACACAAATACACACACACACACACATGTGTGTGTCTGTATATTTATATACAGTTGTGAGTTTGTATACTCAATACACAACACACACATAGATAATATACAAATTTCTTTATGTGTGTGTGTGTGTTGGGTATACATTAGAATACATTTTGTGTGTTACTGTTTATATATATATATATATATATATATATATATATATATATATATATATTGTGTGTGTGTCATATAACACATGGAGAATAGTATTTATGAGTGTGTGTGTGTGTGTGTGTTCTCTATGTGAGCACATAAATTGTGTGTGTATATGGCTATGAATATATATCTATGTGTGTGTGTGTTGGGTATACATACTAACAAATACATATAGATGGTTGTGTTTGTGTGTGTGTGTGGGTTGAGTGTATATGAAACCCACACACATGGAAATAAGTATATATGAGTGTGTGCAGCACACACACACACTCACAGACATACACACACACACAGATTGTGTGTGTCTATATATTTACTTATAGTTATAAGTATGTTTACCCAACACACACACACATAGATAATATTTTAATCATTTTATGTGTGCATGTGTTGGGTATACATTTGTATATATTTTGTGTATTTGTGTGCATATATATATTGTGTGTGCGTGTCATATAACACATATGTGTGTGTGTCTATATATGTATATAACACATAGAGATTAGTATTTATAAGTGTGTGAGTGTGTGTGTGTGTGTTCTCTATGTGAGCACATCGATTGTGTGTGTGTATATAGCTATGAATATATATCGGTGTGTGTGTTAGGTATACATACTCACAAATATATGTATATGGTTGTTTTTGTGTGTGCGTGTGTGTATGTATGTGTGTGTGGGTTGGGTATACATGAAACACACACACATGGAGATAATTATATATAAGTGTTTGCATGCACATACACACACTAATACTCATACACACACACACACACATATTATGTGTGTCAATATATTTATATACAGTTGTGAGTATGTAGACCCAACACACACACACACATAGATATATACTAATCTCTTTATGTGCGTGTATGTGTTGGGTATACATTAGTATATATTTTGTGTGTTTGTGTGTATATAATACATAGAGATTCATATTTATGAGCGCGCGCGTGTGTGTGTGTGTTCTCTATGTGTGTACCCAACACAGACGCACACACACTCATATATATTAATCTATATGTGTATGTGTCTGTGTGTGTTGGGTATACAGACTCACATATGTGTGTATGCGTATGAATTTATATACCCAACACATAGCGATAAGTATATATACAACACACAAACAGCACAACCATATACCCATATATATTTACGGTTATGAATATATATATATATATATATGCATATACGTGTGTATATATATATGGGCAACATATCTGCTATATACCAATCTCTATGTGTGTGTCTATGTGTGTATCTGTGTGTGTGTGTGTATTGGGAATACTGCACACATATGTGCACACTTAAACACATGTATGTGTGTATATATGTGTCTTGGGTATACATACTATGTTGGGTTGGGTATATTTACTCACAACTGTATACATATAGACACACACACACAAACACTCATATATATATATATATATGTGTGTGTGTGTGTGTGTGTGTGTGTGTGTGTGTGTGTGTGTTATAAGTATATATACACATCCACATATCCATGTGTGTGTGAGATCAGTAAATATATATATATATATATAAATATATATGTGGTGTGTGTGTTGGGTATACCTACTCGCACACACCATAAACCCAACACTTACACACACACCACAGACACACTATATACACTAGTATCTATGTGTGTGATATCATATATACTTATTTATATGTGTGTGTTTGTACACACACAAATATATGTCTATATATACTAATTTCACACACTCATATATATATATATATATATATATATATATATATATATATATACGATTGTGAGTATGTATACCCAACACATGAGTGTGTATGTGTACACATATACACACACACACTCATATATATAAATCTCTATGTGTGTGTGATTGTGTGTGTGTGTATACATTCACACACACTAACACATTGAGATTAGTATATATGTGTGTGTGTGTGTGTGTGTATTTCTGTGTTTATAAGGTTGTGAGTATGTATACCCAACACACATGCACACTCATATATATTTATCTTCATGCGTGTATGTGTGTATATCTATGGTGTTTGTATGTATGTATATATGCTTATGTCCATAAATTGAACACACACATGTTATATAAATGTATACACACATGTGTGTTTGTGTGCTGCATATACATACTCATACTTATGTATGTCTTATCACAAACAGACACAGATATATATATATATATATATAAAGACAGACATGTGTTATATACATGTATACACATGTGTGCGTGTGTGTTAGGTATACATATTCAGAATGAATATATAGAAACACACGCACACACCATACACACACACACACACAACACACACAACCGTATACACACACACACACACACATAGAGATTAGTATATATGTGTGTGTGTGTGTGTGTCTGCAGTATGGGTATATATACTCGCAAATATATGGTGTGTGTGCATACACACACACACACACACACACACACCCACAAACACACACATATGTTTGGTATATATACTTTCTGTATGTAACACATACAATGTGAGTATATATATTGCAGATAGCATATCTATGTACACACACACATGAGTGTAAGTGTGTGTGTGTGTGTGTATACTCAACATACGGCTATGAGTATACACACTAATATATGTGTGTGTCTCTCTATATGTGTGTGTGTGTGTGTGTGTTGTGTGTGTGTGTGATATATATATAGTGTTGGGTAACACACACACATAGAGATAAGTATATATCCAAGACACATGCATGTGAGTCTATGGAACCCACACACACTTACACACAAAGACACACACACATAAATATTAGTATATACACAAATACACACATAGAGAATAATCTATATGTGTATATGTGTTGGGTATGCATACTCATATATAACACATATGTGTGTGTGTCAATATATTTATATACAGTTGTGACTATGTATACTCAACACATCACACACAAATACACACACATAGATATTAGTATAATTGTGAGTAACACACATATATAAATGTGTGTGTGGGTGTATACTAATCTCTATATGTGTGTGTGTGTGTATATACCAATGTGAGTATGTATACATATTCGCAACCATATATATTTTAATCTCTATGAGTGTGTGTGTCCATACATAGAGATTAACATATATATGTTTGTGTGTATGTGTGTATGTATACCCAACGCACACACACACACATAGTTGTGTTTATGTGTGTATGTATACCCAACACACACACACACACATGTGTGTGTGTTTGTGCGTGTGTATTTGTCTATTTATTTATAATTGATTGTGAGTATGTGTGTGTGTTTGTCTATTTACTTATATACAATTGTGAGTATGTGTGTGTGTGTGTGTGTGTGTGTCTGTGTGTTGGGTATACATGCTCACAACTGTATATAATTATATAGACACACACATATGTGTGTGTGTCTGTACATTGGTCTATCTGTATATGTATACCCAACACACACACATACAAACACACACACATATACACACACACACATGCACACACACATATATACTAATCGCTATGTGTGTGTGTGTGTATGTGCGTGTGTGTGCGTGTGTGTATATTACACACTCACACACACCCACACATACTCATATATACTTATCTATATGTATCTATGAATATATACATATACATACTCATATATACTAATCTTTATATGTTTGTTGGGTATGCGTACTCACAACCATATATAAATATATAAACACAAACACACTCATATATAGGCACATAGAGATCAGTATATATGAGTGAGATATAAATGTATATCTAGCACACACATACACGCACACATAGAAATTAGTATATATAAGTGTGTGTGTGTGTTTGTCTATATACTTATACACGGTTATGAGTATATATACCCAACACACACACACACTGACAGCAAACACACACACACACACACATCACACACATATATACAGTTTTGAGTGTGTCTATATAATTATACCTACACGCACATACACAGCACACGTGTGTATGTGTGTATCACAAACACACATACTCACACACACTCATATATAACAATCTCTATATATGTACGTGTATGTATGTGTGTTTATGTGTGTGTGTGTGTGTGTCAACACACACCCACACACACACACGCTCACACACACACACCATATAGACACACACACATTTGTACTTATGTTTAAGTATGTATACCCAACACACACGCACACAAAACACACACTCATATTCACTAATCTCTATGTGTGAGTATGTATACCCAACACACTCACATATGTATGTGTTAATCGTATATATATATATATATACTAATCTCTATGTGTGTGTGTGTGTGTGTGTGCGTGTGTTGCATATGTATACCCAACACACCCACACACATATGGATGTGGGTTTATATACCCATCACACTTATATACTTATCATACGCACACGCACATATATATACTAGACACACAAACAATTGTCTTATCACACAACACATGTGTGTGTTTATGTGTCATTATATATATACTGTGTGTGTGTGTGTGTTGTGTGCGTTAGGTATACATACTTATATATAGTCTCTATATATTAGTATATATGAGTACACACACACACATAAGGATATATGTGTGTGTGATAACACACACACACCCAAACACACACACATAGGTGTGTGCACACCGTATATAGTTGTATGCTCAACACTCACACAGAGAGAGATTAGTATATATATGCTTATCACACATACACACACAAATACACACACACACACACACACTTATATATACTAATCTCTATGTGCGTGTATTTGCATGTTGGGTATATATACTTATCTCTATATGAGTGTGCGGGTGATTGTGTGGGTGTGTGTGATGGGAATACATACTCACAACTATATAGTATGTGTCTCTATGTGTGTGTCTATATGCGTGTGTGTGTGTGTGTTGAGTATAAATACTCACAATACACACACACACACAAGTATACTAATCTCCATGTGTGTGTATTGGTGTGCGTGTGTGTGTTATGCACACACACATATATGTGATTATGTATACTATGTGTATGTGTATGGTTATGTTGGGTATACATACTCACAACACAGATATACACACAATTATATATATACTAATCTCTATGTGTGTGTTATACACACACATACACACTATATAGACACACACAAACACACACACACACACACACATAGAGATTAGTATATTTGTGTGTGTGTCACATATGGTGTGAGTATATACATGTGTTGAGCATTCTAATCTCTATGTGTGTGGGTGAATATACATACTCATACATAGAGATTATATATAACTATATAGAGATTATTATATATATGAGTGTGTGTTGTTTGTGTTGGGTATACATACTCACACACATGGCACAACATAAACACACTTGTATATACAACTCACAATAGTATATAAATATATAGTAATCTCTATATGTGTGTATGTGTGTATTTGTATATTCATACTCACAACCATATATAAATATATAGACATACATTCATATAAGATAATATATATTTGTATATGGTTGTGAGTATGTATATTCACCACACACATACACACACACACACACACTCATATATACTAATCTCTATGTGTGTGTGTGTATGTGTATATAAATATATAGACACACACATCCATATATATATACATACTCATGTATGTGTTATATATCTGTGTGTGTTTGTCTGTATATATATACGATTGTGAATATAA